>JAEVFN010000132.1:165000-179380 GCA_030449075.1 Murraya paniculata | reverse complement strand
CGGAATCGGGACGATGCCTCGAACCCGCCGGAAAACACCCCTGCCGTGTAGTGCCTAAAATCTGTGTGCTTTGGGCCGTTTTTGGCCCAAGCACGGGGCATTGCCTTCCCCGCGAACGGGCGCAGCCTACCGTGCTCCCAACTTGGAATGCAATTCCGTTTCCTCCCATGAATTCAGCTCTCTTGGCATGCCTATAGAGTCGGGACGAAGCCCTGAACCCGACTGAAGACGCCGTCGCCGTAAAGCGCCCAAAATGCGCGTGCTATAGCGCACGGTTTTGGGCCGTTTTTCGCCCAAGCTCGGGGCCCACTGACCTCCTGCCTTTTTCCCGCCCGTTTCTTCGGCCCCAGATGGTTCTTGGGCCCCCACCACGCCCCCGGAAAAGTTCCGTCCCAATCCAAAACTTGCTCGCGCCGGTTTCGGCCCCTGCACGGGCGTTGCAGTGGCCTGCCTGGCGTGCCGAGCGGCGTTGCCTTCCCCGTAAATGGGTGCGGCCTACTGCGCTACGAACTCGGAATCCGATTCCGTTTTCGCCCACGAATTCAGCTCTCCTCGAATGCCTACAGAGTCAGGACGAAGCCCCGAACCCCACCGAAGATGCCGCCGCCGCAAAGCGTCCAAAATCCGTGTGCCATAGCACACGATTTTGGGTCGTTTTTCGCCCAATCTCGGGGCCCCCTGCCCTCCTGCCTTTTTGCCGGCCGTTTCTTCGGCCCCGGACAGTGTTTGGGCCCCCACCACGCCCCCGAAAAAGTTTCGTCCCAATCCTAAACATCCGCACACCCGTTTCACCCCGCACACGCGGTGCAGTGGGCTGCCTGGCGCGTCGAGCGGCATTGCCTTCGTCGTGAAAGGGCACCGCCTGCCGTGCTCCTAGCTCGGAATCCAATTCCGTTTTCTCCCATGAATTCAGCTCTCTTTGCACGCCTACAGTGCCCGGACGAAGCCCCGAGCTCGCTCGAAAATGCCGCTGCCGCGCAGCGCCCAAAATCTGTGTGCTATAGCACACGATTTTGCCCCATTTTTAGCCCAGGCACGGGGCCCCCTGCCTTTTTCCGGGCCGTTTCTTTGGCCTGGGCAATGCTTGGGCCCTCGTACCACCCCCTGAAAAGTTTCACCCCAGTCGAGAACTCCCTCAGATCCATTTCGGCCCCCACACGCGTGGTAAAGAGGGCTGCCTGGCGCGCCGAGCGGCGAGGCCTTCCCTGCGAGCGGGGGCGGCTTGCTGCACGCACAACTCGGAATCGAATTCCGTTTTCTCCTACGAATTCAGCTCCCTTCGTACGCCTGTGGAGTCTGGACAAAGCCCCGAACCCGCCCAAAAATTTTGGCTGCCGCGCAGCAGCCAAAAAACCGTGAGGTATAGCACACGGTTTTGGGCCATTTTCGGCCTAAGCACAGGCCTCCTGCCCTCCCACCTTTTTCCCACCCATTTCTTCGGCACCGGGCAATGCTTGGGCCCCCACGCCACCCCCGGAAAAGTTTAGCCCCAATCCAAAACGTCCTCGCACCCATTTTGGCCCCCGCACGTGCGGTGAAGCGGGCTGCCTGGCACGCCGAGCAGCGACACCTTCCCCGCGAGCGGGCGCGGCCTGCCGCGCTCCTAAACTCGGAATCCAATTCCATTTTCTCCCACGAATTCAGCTCCCTTCGCATGCCTTCAGAGTCGAGACGAAGCCCTTAACCCGCCCGAAAATGCCTCTGCCGCGCAGTGCCCAATATCTGTGCGCTATAGCACGCGGTTTTGGGCTGTTTTTGGCCCAAGCATGGGTCCCTGCCCTCCCGCCTTTTTCCCGCCCGTTTCTTCGGTCCCAGGCAATGCTTGGGCCCCCAAGCCACTGAAAAAGTTTCACCCCAATCCAAAACTTCCTCGCACCCGTTTTGGCCCCCGCACGCGCGGTGATGCGGGCTGCCCAGCACGCCGACCAGTGATGCCTTCCCCGCAAGCGGGCGCGGCCTGCCGTGGCCCCAAACTCGGAATCCAATTCCGTTCTCTCCCACGAATTCAGAGCCCTTCACACGCCTACAGAGTCGGGACGAAGCCTCGAACCCGCCCGGAAACGCCGCTTCTGCGCAGCACCCAATATCCGTGTGCTATAGCACACGGTTTTGTGCCGTTTTTGACCCAAGCACGGGCCCCCTGCCCTCCTGCCTTTTTCTCGTCCGTTTCTTCGGCCCCGACAATGATTGGGCCCCCACGCCGCCCCCGAAAAAATTTCGCCCCAATCCGAAACTTCGTCGCACCCGTTTCGGCCCCCGTACGTGCAGCGAAACGGGCTGTCTGGCGCGCCGAGCGGCGATACCTTCCCCACGAGCGGGCGCGGCCTGCCTCATTCCCAATTTAGAATCCAATTCCATTTTCTCCCACGAATTCAGCTCTCCTCACACGCCTACAGAGTCAGGACAAAGCCCCGAACCCGCCTGAAAACGCTGCCACACAGCGCCCCAAAATCCGTGAGCTATAGCACACGGTTTTGGCCTATTTTTAGCCCAAGCATGGGGCCCCCTGCCCTCCCTCCTATTTCCCGCCCGTTTCTTCAGCCCGGGCAATGCTTGGACCTCCACGCCGCCCCTGGAAAAGTTTTGGCCTAATCCGAAACTTCCTTGTACCTGTTTCGTCCCCCGTACCCGCAGTGAAGCGGGCTGCCAGGCGAGCCGAGTGACGATGCCTTCCCCGCGAGGGGGCGCGGCCTGCCGCGCTCCCAACTCAGAATCCAATTCTATTTCCTCCCACGAATTCAGCTCCTTTGGCACGCCTACAAAGTCAGGACGAAGCCTTGAAGCCGCCCGAAAAGGCCGCTGCTGCGCAGCGCCCAATATCCGTGTGCTATGGCACACGGTTTTGGTCCCTTTTTGGCCCAAGCACGGGCCCCCTGCCCTCCCGCCTTTTTACCGCCCGTTTCGTCGGCCCTGGCCAATGCTTCGGTCCTCACGCCGCCCCCGGAAAAGTTTCGCCCCAATTCGAAACTTCCTCGCACCCGTTTCGGGCCCCGTATGTGCAGTGAAGCGGGCTGTCTAGCGTGCCGAGCGGCGATGCCTTTCCCGCGAGCGGGCGCGGCCTGCCGGGCTCCCAACTCAGAATCCAATTTCATTTTCTCCCACAAATTCAGCTCCCTTCGCTCGCCTACAAAGTGAGGACGATGCCCCGAACCCGCCCGAGAATACCACTGCCACGCGGCGCCCAAAATCCGTGTGCTATAGCACACAGTTTTGGGCCGTCTTTGGCCCAAGCACGGGCCCCCTGCCCTACCGCCTTTTTCCTGCCCATTTCTTCGGCCTCGGGCAATGCTTGGGTCACCACGCCGCCCCCAGAAAAGTTTCGCCCGTATCCGAAACTTCCTTGCACCCATTTCGGACCCCGCATGTGCCGTAAAGCGGGCTACCCGATGCGCTGAGCGGCGATGCATTCCCCACAAGCGGGCGCGGCTTGGCGTGCTTCCAATTCGGAATCCAATTCCGTTTTCTTTCACGTATTCAGCTCCCTTCGCACGCCTACAAAGTCGGGATGAGGCTGCGAACCCGTCGGAGAATGCCACTGCCGCGCACGGGGCCCCCTGCCCTCCTGCCTATTTCCTGCCCGCTTCTTCTGCCCGAGCAATCCTTTGGCCGTCACGCCACCCCCGGAAAAGTTTCGCCCCTATCCGAAACTTCCTCACACCCATTTCGGCCCCCGCATGCGTGGTGAAGCGGGCTGCCAGGCGCGCTGAGCGGCGATGCCTTCCCCGCGAGTGGGCGCGGCCTGCAATGCTCCCAACTCGGAATCCAATTCCGTTTTCTCCAACAAATTTGGCTCCATTCGCATGCCAACAGAGGCTGGACGAACCCCGAACCCGCCCGAAATTGCCGCTTCCAGGCCACGCCCAAAATCCGTGTGCTATGGCACATGGTTTTGGTCCGTGTTTGGCCCAAGCACGGGGCCTCCTGCCCTCCCGTCTTTTTCCCGCCCGTTTCTTCGGCCCTGGGCAATGCTTGGGCCCCCAAGCCTCCCCCGGAAAAGTTTCGCCCCAATCAGAAACTTCCTCGCACCCGTTTTGGCACCCACACGCACGGTGAAGCGGGCTTCCAGGCACACCGAGCAGCGATTGCTTCCCCATGAGCGGGTGCGGCCTGCCGCGCTCCCAACTCGGAATCCAATTCCGTTTTCTCCCACGAATTCATCTCCCTTCGCACGCCTATAGTGTTAGGACGAAGACTCGAATCTGCCCGAAAACGCCGCTGCAACGTAGCGCCCAAAATCTGTGTGCTATAACACATAGTTATGGGATTTTTTTGGCCCAAGCACGGGGCCCCCTGCCCTCCCGCGTTTTTCCCGCCCATTTCTTTGGGCCCAGGCAATGCTTGGGCCCCCACGCCGTCCCCCGAAAAGTTTTGCCCCTATCTGAAACTTCTTCGCACCCGTTTTGGCCCCGGTACTCGCAGTGAAGCAGGCTGCGCAGCGCCCCAAATCCGTGTGCTATAGCACACGGTTTTGGGCCGTTTTTGGCCCAAGCACGGGGCCCCCTGTCGTCCCGCCTTTTTCCCGACCCTTTCTTCGGCCCCAGACAATGCTTGGACCCCCAGGCCGCCCACCGAAAAGTTTCGCTCCATTCCGAAACTTCCTCGCACCCGTTTCGGCCCCCGCACGAGCGGCGAAGCGGGCTGCCCAGAGCGCCGAGCGGCAATGCCTTCCCCGCAAGCGTGCGCGGACTGCCGCGCTCCTAACTCGGAATCCAATTCCGTTTACTCCCATGAATTCAGCTCCTTTCGTACACCTACGGAGTTGGAAAGAAGCCCTGAACCCGCCTGAAAATGCGCGGCTCAAAATCAGTATGCTATAGCACACGGTTTTGGGCCGATTTTGGCCCAAGCACGGGGCCCCCTGCCCTCCTGCCTTTTTCCTGCCCGTTTCTTCGGCCTCGGGCAATGCTTGGAACCCATGCCGCCCCCCGAAAAGTTTCATCCCAATCTTAAACTTCCTTGTACCTGTTTCGACCCCCGCACGTGCGGTGTAGAGGGCAATTCCATTTTCTCTCACAAATTCAGCTCCCTTCGCACGCCTACAGAGTCGAGACAGAGCCCCGAACCCGCCCGAAAATGCCCTTGCCGCGCAGCGCTCAAAATCCATGCGCTATAGCACACGGTTTTGGCCCTTTTTGGCCTGAGCACAGGGCCCCCACCCTCTCGCCTTTTTCCTACCTGTTGCTTCGGCCCCGAGCAATGCTTGGGCCCCCATGCCGCCCCTGGAAAAGTTTCACCCCAATCCGAAACTCCCTCGCACCCATTTCGGCCTCTGCACGCACGGTGAAGCGGGCTGCTTGGCGCGCAGAGCGGCAATGCCTTCCCCGCGAGCTGGCCGCGCCCCAAACTCGGAATCCAATTCCGTTTTCTCCCACGAATTCAGCTCCCTTTGCACGCCTCTAGAGTCCGGACGAATGCCAGAACCCGCACGAAAACCCTGCTTCCACAAAGCGTCCAAAATCTATGTGCTATAGCACACGGTTTTAGGCCGTTTTTCGCCCAAGCATGGTGCCCCCTGCCCTCCCGGCTTTTTCCTACCCGTTTCATTGGCCCCGGGCAATGGTTGACCCCCACGCCGCCCCCGGAAAAGTTCCTCCCCAATCCGAAACTTTCTTGCACCCGTTTTGGCCCTTGGACGTGTTGCGAAGTAGGCTGCCTGGCGTGCCGATCGGCGATGTCTTCCCCACGAGCGGGTGCAGCCTGCCGAGCTCCCAACATAGAATCCAATTTCGTTTTCTCCAAATAATTCACTTCCCTACGCACGCCTACAGAGTACGGATGAAGCCCCGAACTCGCCTGAAAACGCCGCTGCCGCAAAGCGCCCAAACTCCATGTGCTATAGCACACGGTTTTGGGCCGTTTTTGGCCCAAGCATGGGGCCCCCTGCCCTCCCGCCTTCTTCCCACCCGTTTCTTCGGACCCGGGCAATGCTTGGGCCCCTACACCGCACCTGGAAAAGTTTCGTCCCAATCTGAAACTTCCTCGCACCTGTTTCAGCCTCCGCATGAGCGGTGAAACGGACTGCCTGGCGCGCCGAGCGGCGATGCCTTCCCCGCGAGCGGGAGCGGCCTGCCGCAATCCGAACTCGGAATCCAATGCCGTTTTCTCCCAAGAATTCAGCTCCCTTCGCACGCCTACAGAGCGCTACAAAGCGCCAAAAATCCTTGTGCTATAGCGCACGGTTCAGGGCCGTTTTTTGCCCAAGCATGGGGCCCCCTGCCCTCCCGCCTTTTTCCCGCCCATCAGCCCTGTGCAATGCTTGGGCCCCCACGCCGCACCCGGAAAAGTTTCGTCCCAACCCGAAACTTCCTTGTACCCATTTCGGCCCCTTTACGGGAGGTGAAACGGGTTCCCTAGCGCGCCGAGCGGCGATGCCTTCCCAGCAAGCGGGGCCACGCTCCCAACTCAGAATCCAATTTCATTTTCTCCCATGAATTCAGCTCCCTTCGCACGCCTACAGAGTCTGGATGAAGCCCCGAACCCGCCTGAAAACGCCGCTGCTGCAAAGTGCCCAAAATCAGTGCACTATAGCACACAGTTTTGGGCCGTTTTTGGCCCAAGCATGGGGCCCCCTGCCCTCTCGCATTTTTCCAGCCCGTTTCCTCGGCCCCGGGCAATGCTTGGGCCCCCACGCCTCCCCCGAAAAACTTTTGCCGTAATCCAAAACTTTCTCGCACCCGTTTCAGCCCCCGCACGTGTGGTGAAGCGTGCTGCCTGGCGCGCCGAGCGTTGATGCCTTCCCTGTAAGCTTCGCACGCCTACAGAGTCCGGGCGAAGCCCCGAACCCACCCGAAAATGCCCTACCGCAAAGTGCCAGCACACGGTTTTTGGCCATTTTTGGCCCAAGCATGGGGCCCCCTGCCCTCCCGCCTTTTCCCTGCCCATTTCATCGGCCCCGGGTAATGCTTGGGCCCCCACGCCACCCTCGGAAAAGTTTCGCCCCAATCCAAAACTTCCGCGCACCTGTTTTGACCCCCGTACGTGCTGTGAAGCGGGCTAACTGGCACGCCGAGCAGCGATGCCTTCCCTGTGAGTGGGCGCAGCCTGTCGTGCTCCCAACACGGAATCCAATTCCGTTTTGTCCCACAAATTCAGCTCCCTTCGCAAGCCTACAGAGTCCAAACGATGCCTCGAACCCACCTGAAAACGCCGCCGCCGCAAAGCGCCATCCAAAATCAGTGTGCTATAGCACACGGTTTTGGGCCGTTTTTGGCCCAAGCATGGGGTCCCCGCCCTCCCGCCTTTTTCCCACTCGTTTCTTCATCCCCGGGCAATGCTTGGGCCCCCACGCCATGCCCAGAAAAGTTTCGCTCCAATCTGAAACTTCCTTGCACCCGTTTCGGCCCCCGCACGCACAATGAAGCTGGCTAAATGGCACACCAAGCGGCGATGCCTTCCCTGCGAGCGGGCGCGGCCTGCCGTGCTCCTAACTCAGAATCCAATTCTGTTTTGTCCCACAAATTCAGCTCCCTTCACACGCCTACGGAGTCTAGAGGACACCCCGAACCCACCTGAAAACGCTGCTGCCGTAAAGCGCCGCCCAAAATCCGTGTGCTATGCCACACGTTTTGGGCCGTTTTTGGCCCAAGCATGGGGCCCCCTGCCCTCCTGCCGTTTTCCCACCCGTTTCTTTGGCCTGGACAATGCTTGGGCCCCCACTCCGTGCCCGACAAAGTTTAGTCCCAATCTGAAATTTCCTCGCACTCGTTTTTGCCCCCGCACAGACGGTGAAGCGGGTTACCTGGCACGCCGAGCAGCGATGCGGTCCCCGCGACCGGCCGCGGTCTACGGCGCTCCCAACTTGAAATCCAATTCCGTTTTCTCCCATGAATTCAGCTCCCTTCGCACGCCTACAGAGTCCAGACGAAGCCTCGCACCCGCCCGAAAATGCCGCTGCCGCAAAGCACCGCCCAAAATCCGTGTGCTATACCACACGGTGTTGGGCCGTTTTTGGGCCAAGCATGGGGCCCTCGGCCCTCCTGCCTTTTCTCTGCCCGTTTCTTCTGCCCCAAGTAATGCTTGGGACCCCACGCCGCACCCGAAAAAGTTTCGCCCCAATTCGAAACTTCCTCGCACCGATTTCGGTCCCAGCACGTGCGGTGAAGCGGGCTGCCTTGCACGCCGAGTGGCGATACCTTCCCCGAGAGCAGGCACGGCCTGCCGCGCTCCCAGCATGGAATCCAATTCCATTTTCTCTCATGAATTCAGCTCCATTCGCACGCCTACAAAGTCCAGACGAAGCCCCGACCCCGCCCAAAAACGCCGCTGCTGCATAGCGCCCAAAATCCTTATGCTGTTGCACACTGATTTTGGCCCGTTTTTGGCCTAAGCATGGGGCCCCCTACCCTCCTGCGTTTTCTCACCTGTTTCTTCGGCCCCGGGCAATGCTTGGGCCCCCACGCCGCCCCTGGAAAAGTTTCACCCCAATCCCAAACTTCCTCACACCCTTTTCGGCCCCCGCACGCACGGTGAAGCGTGCTGCTTGGAGTGCCGAGCGGCGATGCCTTCCCCGCGAGCAGGCGCGGCTTGTCGTGCTCCTAAATCAGAATCCAATTCTGTTTTCTCCCATGAATTCAGCTCCCTTCGCACGCCTACAGAGTCCGGGCGAACCCCCAAACCCGCTTTTCTTTCTACAACCCTTTTGATATGATAGGCCCCCCCTATCCCTTATGTTTAGGGGCGGGATCCACCCAAGAACGACCAGTCTTGTGGTGGTACGGAAGGCACGGACTCAGCGAACGTCCCGCGCCCAAAAATGCCGCTGCCGCAAAGCACCATGCAAACTCCGTGTGCTTTGGGCCGTTTTTAGCCCAAGCATGGGGCCTCCTGCCCTCCTGCCTTTTTCCCGCCCGTTTTCTTGCCCCCAGGCAGTGCTTGGGGATTGGATTCTGAGTTGGGAGCTCGGCAGGCTGCAGCCGCTCGCGGGGAAGGTATCGCTGCTCGGCGCACCAGCCAGCCCGCTTCACCGCACGTGCAGGGGCCGACACGGGTGCGAGGAAGTTTCGGATTGGAGCGAAAATTTCCCGGGGGTGGTGTGGGGGCCCAAGCATTTCCCAGGGACGAAGAAACGGGTGGGAAAAAAGTGAGAGGGCAGGGGGCCCCATGCTTGCGCCAAAAAACGGCCCAAAATCGTGTGCTTTACGGCAGCGGCATTTTCGGAGCTTTGTCTGGACTCTGTAGGCGTGAGAAGGGAGCTGAATTTGTGGGAGAAAACGGAATTGGCTTCCGAGTTGAAAGCGCGGCAGGCCGCGCCCGCTCGCGGGGAAGGCATCGGTGCTCGGCGCGCCAGGCAGCCCGCCCCACTGCGCGTGCAGGGGGTCAAATGGGTGCGATGAAATTTTGGATTGGGGTGAAACTTTTCCAGGGGCGGAGTGGGGGCCCCGGCATTGCTCGGGGCCGAAGAAACGGGTGAGAAAAAGGCGGGAGGGCAGGGGGCCCCATGCTTGGGCCTAAAACTGCCCAAAACCGTGTGCTATAGCATACGGATTTTGGGCGCTTTGCTGCAGCGGCCTTTTTGGGCTAGTTCGGGGCCTTGTCCGGACTCTGTAAGCGTGTGAAGGGAACTGAATTCATGGGAGAAAACGAGGTTAGATTCTGAGTTGGGGGTGCTGCAGGCCGCGCCCGCTTGCGGGGAAGGCATTGCCACTAGGCGGGCCATTTAGCCCGTTTCACTGCGCGTCCAGGGGCTGAAACGGGTGTGAGGAAATTCTGAATTGGGGCGAAACTTTACCGGGGGCAGGGTGGGGGCCCCAGCATTGTCCGGGGCCGAAGAAACGGGCGGGAAAAAGGTGGGAGGGCAAGGGACCCCACGTCGTTTTTGGGCGGGTTCGGGGCATCGTCCAGACATCTGTAGGCGTGCGAAGGGAGCTGAATTCATAGGAGAAAATAGAATTGGATTCCGAGTTAGGAGCGCGGCAGGATGCGCCCGCTCGCGGGGAAGGCATTGCCACTAGGCGGGCCCGACAGCCCACATCACAGCACGTGCGGGGGAAGAAACGGGTGCAAGGAACTTTCGGATTGGGGCGAAACTTTTCCAGGGGCGGCATGGTAGCCCAAGCATTGCGCGGGGCAAGGGAAAAGGGCGGAAAAAAAGGCAGAAGGACAGGGGGCCCCATGCTTGGGCCAAAAACGGCCCAAAACCGTGTGCTATAGCACATGGATTTTGGGTGCTTTACGGCAGCGGCACTTTCGGGTGGGTTCAGGGCTTCGTCCGGACTCTGTAGGCGTGCGAAGCGAGCTGAATTCGTGGGAGAAAATGATTGGATTCTGAGGTGGGAGAGCAGCAGGCCACGTCCGGTCGCGGGGAAGGCATCACCGCTTGGCACTCCGGGCAGCCCGCTTCACCGCGCGTGCAGGGGTAGAAACGGGTGCGAGGAAGTTTCAGATTAGGGCAAAACTTTTTCCGGCAGCGGCGTGGGGACCCAAGCATTGCCCGGGGCCAAAGAAACAGGCGAGAAAAAGGCGGGAGGGGAGGGGGCCCCATGGTTCGGCCAAAAACGGCCCAAAACTGTGTGCTATAGCACACGGATTTTGGGCGGCGCTTTGCAGTAGTGGCATTTTCCGGCAGGTTCGGGGCTTTGTTCGGACACTGTAGGCGTGCGAAAAGAGCTGAATTCGTGGGAGAAAATGAAATTGGATTACGAGTTGGGAGCGAGGTAGGCCGCGCCCGCTTGCAGGGAAGGCATCGCCGCTCGGCACGCCAGGCAGCCCGTATCACCGCGTGTACGGGGGTCGAAACTTGTACGAGGAAGTTTTGGATTGGGGCAAAACTTTTTCGGGGCAGCGTGGGGGCCAAAGCATTACCCGGGACCGATGAAACGGATGGGAAAAAGGCGGGAGGGCAGGGGGCCCCATGCTTGGGCCAAAAACGGCCTAAAACCATGTGCTATAGCACACGGATTTTGGGTGCTTTGCGGCAGCGGCAATTTCGGGCGGGTTTGAGGCATCATCCAAACTTTGTAGGTGTTCAAAGGGAGCTGAATTCGTGGGAGAAAACGGAGTTGGATTCCGAGTTGGGAGTGCGGCAGGCCACGCCCGCTTGCGGGGATGGCATCGCCGCTCGGCTTGCGGGGATGGCATTGCCGCTCGGCATAGCAGGCAGCCTGCTTCACCGCACATCCAGGGGCCAAAACGGGTGCGAGGAAATTTTGGATTGGGGCGAAACTTTTTTGGGGGCAGCATGGGGGCCCAAGCATTGTCCGGGACTGAAGAAACGGGCGGCAAAAAGGTGGGAGGGCAAGGAGCCCCGTGCTTGGGCCAAAAATGGCCGAAATCGTGTGTTATTTTGGACGGCGCTTTGCGGCAGCGGTGTTCTTGGGCGGGTTTGGGGCTTCGTCCGGACATCTGTAGGCGTGCGAAGGGAGCTGAATTCGTGGGAGAAAACAGAGTTCGATTCTAAGTTACGAGTGCGGCAGGCCGCGCCCGCTGGCAGGGATGGCATCGCCGCATGGCGCGGCAGGCAGCCTGCTTCACTGCCTGTACGGGGGCCGAAATGGGTGCGCGGAAATTTTGGATTGGGTTGAAACTTTTCCTGGGGCAGTGTGAGGGCCCAAGCATTGCCCGGGGCCGAAGAAACGGGCAGGAAAAAGGTGAGAGGGCAGGGGGCCCCGTGCTTGGGCCAAAAACGGCCAGAACCGTATGCTATTTTGGGCGACGCTTTGAGGGAGCGGCATTTTTTGGTGGGTTCAGGGCTTCACCTGGACTCTGTAGGCGTGCGAAGGGAGCTGAATTCGTGGGAAAAAACGGAATTATATTCCGAGTTGGGAGCGCGGCAGACCACACCCGCTTCGGGGGAAGGCATCGCCGCTCGACACACCGGGTAGCCTGCTTCACTTCACGTTCGGGGGCCAAAACGGGTGCGAGAAAGTTCTGGATTGGGGCGAAACTTTTCCCGGGGTGGTGTGGGGGCCCAAGCATTGCCCTGGGCTGAAGAAACGGGCAAGAAAAAGGCGGAGGCCCAAAAGCACACGGTTTTTTGGCGCTTTGCGGCAGCAACGTGTTCGGGCGGGTACGGAGCTTCGTCCGAACTTTGTAGGCGTGCGAAGGGAGCTGAATTCATGGAAGAAAATGGAATTGGATTCCAATTTGGGAGTGTGGCAGGCTGCGCCCGCTCGCGGTGAAGGCGTCGCTGCTTGGCGCGACAGGCTGCCCGCTTCACTGCACATGCGGGTGCCGAAACGGGTGCGAGGAAGTTTCAGGTTGGGGCAAAAATTTTGTGGGGGCGGCGTGGGGGCCCGAGCATTGCCCAGGGCCGATGAAACGGGCGGGAGAAAGGCAGGAGGGCAAAGGCCCCCATGCTTGGGCCAAAAACGGCCCAAAACCGTGTGCTCTAGCACACGGACTTTGGATGCTTTGCTGCAGCGGCGTTTTCGGGCGGGTACGGGGCTTCGTCCGGACTCTGTGGGTGTGCAAAGGGAGCTGAATTCGTGGGAGAAAACGGAATTGGATTCCGAGTTGGGGGAGTGGCAGGCCGCGCCCGCTCGCAGGGAAGGCATCGCCTCTCGGCTTGCCAGGCAGCCCGCTTCACCGCGCATGCTGGGCCCGAAACGGGTGCGAGGAAGTTTCAGATTGGAGCAAAACTTTTCCTGGCATGGGGGCCCAAGCATTGCCCGGGCCCGAAGAAACGGGTGGGAAAAAGGCGGGAGGGCAGGGGCCCCGTGCTTGAGCCAAAAACAGCCCAAAACCGTGTGTTATCGGACACGGACTTTGGGCGCTTTACGGCAGCGGCGTTTTCGGACGGGTTCGGGGCTTTGTCTGGACTCTATAGGCATGCGAAGGGAGCTGAATTCGTGGGAGAAAACGGAATTGGATTCCGAGTGGGGGGAGCGGCAGGCCGTGCCCACTCGCGGGGAGGGCATCGCCGCTCGGCGCGCCAGGCAATGGCATCCAGCCCATGTGTGCACAAGGCAGCCACATCCAGCCCGTGTAAAGCAGCGGCATCCAGCCCCCGCGCGCACGTAAGGCAGCGAGTGAGGTAGCTGATGCTGGCGAGCCAGGCAGCCCATGCTCGCAGCGAGTGAGGCCCACGGTCTGCGCGGGGGGGGGGGGGGGAGCTGGCGGCTTGTTTTGGCTGGGAATTTTTTGCGCGGACACAAAGCATAGGAAGACGGACTGAGGGAATGGAGCGGAGAATTTTTTGGCCATCAACATATCTCGTGAAAATTTAGAAGAAGATGTAGTAAAAGGCGTCCGAACGGGGGAAATAGGGCGGGATGTCTGGCGCCGAATTTTCGGGCCAAAACTCAGCCGGGGGCCTTATTATGGCCCCAGTATTGCTACCGGTTGAAGAAACAGGGGAAACGATGCGGGAGATCCGAGGCCCCATTTTTGGGCCAAAACAGCCAAAAAACGTGTGCTATAGCACACGGATTTTGGCCAAAAATTGTGTTTTCGGACCGTTGTGGGCTTTTGGCCCGATATTGTAGATGTGCGCGAGAATTAACCGTAGGAGAAAACGGAAGTTGATTCCGAGGTCTGAATCTCGTTTTATGGCCATTTTTCCGTACGAGCATGCACGCGAACGGACGCCGAGATGGGTGGGGCGCCTCGTTCGATTGGAAGCAGCAACTGGATTTTCGGGCCAAAACTCGCCCTGGGGCCTCGTTATGGCCGTAGTACTGGTACCACTTGAAGAAACCGGGGGAAATGGTGCGGGAGGTCCGGGGCCCCATTTTTGGACTAAAACGGTCAAAAACCGTGTGCTATATATATAGCACACGGTTTTTGGCCAAAAATCACATTTTCAGACCAGTGTGGGGTTTTAGCCTGCTATTGTAGATGTGCGCGAGAGTTAACCGTAAGTGAAAACGGAAGTCGATTCCGAGGTCCGAATCTCGTTTTACGGCCATTTTTCCATGCGAGCGAGCACGCGAACGGGCGCCGAGACGGGTGGGGCGGCTCGTCCAATTGGAAGCAGCAACTGGATTTTCAGGCTGAAACTCGCCCGGGGGCCTTGTTATGGCCCCAATATTGGTACCACTTGAAGAAACCAGGGGAAATGGTGCGGGAGGTTCGGGGCCCATTTTTGGGCCAAAACTTCCAAAATATAGCACACGATTTTTAGCCAAAAATCGTATTTTCGGACCGGTGTGGGATTTTGGCCCGATATTGTAGATGTGCGTGAGAGTTAACCGTAGGAGAAAACGGAAGTTGATTCTGAGGTCCGAAACTCATTTGACGGCCATTTTTCCGTGCGTGCATGCACACGAACGGGCACCGAGACGGGAGGGGCGGTCGTCCGATTGGAAGCAGCAATTGGCTCGAGGGCATCCTTGCTCGTGCCCATGGTATTGTCGTGGCTCAAACAAATGGGGGAAAATAGGGCAGAAGCCCCGGAGCCCCTTTCTTAGCTCGAGGTGGGCAGAGACTGTGTGCTGCGCCGGCA
>JAEVFN010000132.1:155000-157500 GCA_030449075.1 Murraya paniculata | reverse complement strand
CAAGGCCTCGCTATTGCCCAAGTAATGCTACCACTTGAAGAAATGGGGGGAAATAGTTCGGGGAGCTTCGGGTCCCCATTTTTGGGCCAAAACGGACAAAAACGTGTGCTATAGCGTGCATTTTTTAGCCAAAATTCGCATTTTCGGGCCGGTGTGGGATTTTGGACCGATATTGAACATGTGCGCGAGAGTTAGCTGTAGGAGAAAATGGAATTCGATTCCGAGCTCCGAATCTCGATTTACGGCCATTTTTCCATGCATGCATGCACGTGGACTGGCCCCTTGACGGGTAGGGGCGACTCGCCTGATATGAGGCAGCAGCTGGCATGAGGGCGTCCTCTGCACACTAACCTCCGTTCATGCGAGAAATGGCCCAGCGGATGCTCGTGAGGCAGGCAGCCGCACAGTTGGGAGAGGCAGGCAGTTGCGCGCGCAAGCCAGGCAGCCCTGACCACGCCCGCGCGCAAGCCAGGCATCCCTGCACACGCCTGCACGTAAGGCAGGCAGCCCACCCCCGCGTGCAACGTAGGCAGTTCTGCCCACACCCGCGTGCAAGCCAGGCAGCTCTGCCCACGCCCGCGCGCAAGCCAGGCAGCCCACGCCCGCGCACAAGCCAGGCAGCTCTACCCACGCCTGCGCACAAGCCAGGCAGCTCTACCCACGCCCGCGTGCAAGCCAAGCAACCCACTCCTGCGCACAAGGCAGGCAGCGCACGCCCGCGCGCAATTCTAGCAGCGCGCACTGGCATGCGGTCTACGGCCCATGCCTGCGCACAAGGAAAGCGCGCACTGGCACGCGGGGCCTACAGCCCATGCCCGCGCGCAAGGCAGCGTACACTGGCACATAGCCTGCAGCCCACAGCCCGCGTACAAGGTAGAGCGCACTTGCGGGGATTGGTCCAATTGTAGTGAAACTCGCCCGAGGGCCTTGTTATGGCCCAAGTGTTGCTACCGCTCGAAGAAACAGGGGGAAAAGATGTGGGGGCTTTGGGGCCCCAATTTTGGGCCAAAATGGCTGAAGACTGTGTGTTATGGCACAAGGATTTTGGCCAAAATTCGCATTTTCGGACCGATGTGGGATTTTGGCCCATATTGTACATGTGCGCGAGAGTTAACCGTAGGAGAAACAAAATTGATGGGCAGAGACCATGTGTGCTGCCAGCAGCTAGTGTGCGTATGCTAGCGTGTGTGGGCAGGCATCAGCAGAGCTAGCCTCCGGCGCAGTTCCGAACAAGAGAAAATGGCAACTTCAGCGAAACTTGCTTGGGGGCCTCGTTATTGCCCAAGTAATGCTATGCTAGAAGAAATGGGGGGAAATGGTTCGGGGAGCTCCGGGTCCCCATTTTTGGGCCAAAACGGCCAAAAACCGTGTGCTATAGTACGCGTTTTTTGGCCAAAATACGCGTTTTCGGGCCGGTGTGGGATTTTGGACCGATATTGTACATGTGCGCGAGAGTTAGCCGTAGGAGAAAATGGAAGTCGATTCCGAGCTCCGAATCTCGATTTACGGCCATTTTTCCACGCATGCATGCACGTGGCCTGGTGCCTTGACAGGTGGGGTGACTCATCTAATTGGAAGCAGCAACTAGCCCGAGGGTGTCCTCCCGCACACTAACCTCCGTTCATGCGAGAAATGGCCTAGCGGATGCTCGTGAGGCAAGCAGCCCGCGCGAATGCCTCGCATGCGGCACGCACGGTTGGGCAAAGCAGGCAGTTGTGCGCACAAGCCCGGCAGACCACGCCCGCGCGCAAGGCAAGCAGCCCACGCTAGCGCACAAGCTAGGCAGCCCACGCCCGCGCGCAAGCCAGGTAGCCCATGCCCGTGCGCAAGCCAGGCAGCTTTGACCACGCCCGAGTGCAAGCTAGGCAGCTCAAGGTAGCCAGCTCTGCCCACGCCCGCACGAAAGGTAGGCAGCGCACGCCTGCGGGCAAGGCAGGCAGGGCGCACTGGCACGCGGCCTGCGGCCCACACCTGCGCACAAGGGAAGCTCGTACTGGCACGCGGGGCCTACAGCCCACTCCCGCGCGCAAGGCAGCGTGCACTGGCACGCGGCCTGCAGCCCACGCCTGCGTACAAGGTAGAGCGTACTTGCGAGGATCGGTCCGATTGCGGTGAAACTCGCCTGGGGGCCTCGTTATGGCCCAAGTGTTGCTACCACTCGAAAGAATGGGAAAAAGATGCGGGGGCTCGGGGGCCCCATTTTTGGGCCAAAACGGCCAAAGACTGTGTGTTATAGCACAAAAATTTTGGCCAAAATTCACATTTTCTAACTGGTGTGGGATTTTGGCCCCATATTGTACATGTGCACGAGAGTTAACCGTAAGAGAAACAGAATCGATGGGCAGAGACCGTGTACTGCCGCAGCTAGTGTGCGTGTGCTAGTGTGTGCAGGCAGGCACCGCAGGGCTAGCCTCCGGCGAGTTCCGAACAAGAGAAGGCGGTGCGAGTGATGGGGGGACGGACGAATCTGAGCGACGTAGGGCTGAATCTCAGTGGATCG
>JAEVFN010000132.1:0-150000 GCA_030449075.1 Murraya paniculata | reverse complement strand
GGTGGACCGGCTCTCGCCGTTCCGCATCCGACCAGGGCGCATCGCCAGCCCCCATCCGCTTCCTTACCGACAATTTCAAGCACTCTTTGACTCTCTTTTCAAAGTCCTTTTCATCTTTCCCTCACGGTACTTGTTTGCTATCGTTCTCTCGCCAGTATTTAGCCTTGGACGGAATTTACCATCCGATTTGGGCTGCATTCCCAAACAACCCTGCTCGCAGATAGTGCCTCGTGGTGCGACAGGGTCTGGGCGGGACGGGGCTCTCACCCTCTTCGGCGCCCCTTCCTAAGGGACTTAGGCCTGGTCCGCCACTGAGGACGCTTCTTCAGACTACAATTCGGACATCGGAGGCGCCCGATTTTCAAGCTGGGCTCTTCACGGTTCGCTCGCCGTTACTAAGGGAATCTTGGTAAGTTTCTTTTCCTCCACTTATTGATATGCTTAAACTCAGGGGGTGATCCCGCCTAACCTGGGTTCGCGATGCAAGCGCTGCTTGCGCGGGGCGTTAGGGTCACGAAGTCCCCTCGCGGAGACTGGGCACGCGGCGGGAGCTCGACAAGCTTTTCATTCACCACCAATCGCCGCGGCTTCGGTCGCCGAGGACTAAGATTTTGGCCAACCACGAGCGGGGAGCACACGGGATGCCAATCTCCGCCTGCATTGCCGGGCCCCCGAGGGGGTGGGGTGGGGCAACGATGCATGACACCCAGGCAGACGTGCCCTCGGCCTAACGGCTTGGGGCACAACTTGCGTTAAAAGACTCGTGGTTCACGGGATTCTGTAATTCACATCAAGTATCACATTTTGCTACGTTCTTCATCGATGCGAGAGTTGAGATATCCATTGCCGAGAGTCGTTTTGGATTACAAGTGAAAGAAGGCACCGCACACCGTCTCCGGCACCACAGGAGCGTGCTCTCTCTTTGGATTTCCTGGGCGAGGTCCGCGCCGAGGGTTCTTTCTTTGGCCGCCGAAATAGGGACGTGTCCCCTTCCCGACGGCCGGGGGGTGAGGAGGCGTGCCCACAGCGGAGCGCGTCCCCCCCCCCCCCGCCGCCAGTGATTTCCAACTGGTTCGCGGGTCGTTCTGCTGGGCAGGTTTCAACAATGATCCTTCCGCAAGTTCACCTACGGAAACCTTGTTATGACTTTTCCTTCCTCTAAATGATAAGGTTCAGTAGACTTCTCGCGACGTCGCAGGCAGTGAACCACCCATGTCGCCGTGATCCGAACACTTCACCGGACCATTCAATCGGTAGGAGCGACGGGCGGTGTGTACAAAGGGCAGGGACATAGTCAACGCGAGCTGATGACTCGTGCTTACTAGGAATTCCTCGTTGCAGACCAGCAATTGCAATGATCTATCCCCATCACGATGAAATTTCAAAGATTACCCAGGCCTGTCGGCCAAGGCTATAGACTCGTTAAATACATCAGTGTAGCATGCGTCCGGCGCAGAGCATCTAGGGCCATCACAGACCTGTTATTGCCTCAAACTTCCTTGGCCGAAGCGGCCATAGTCCCTCTAAGAAGCTGGCCATTGAGGGATACCTCCGCATAGCTAGTTAGCAGACTGAGGTCTCATTCGTTAACAGAATTAACCAGACAAATCGCTCCACCAACTAAGAACGGCCATGCACGACCACCCATAGAATCAAGAAAGAGCTCTCAGTTTGTCAATCCTTACTATGTCTGGACCTGGTAAGTTTCCACGTGTTGAGTCAAATTGAGCCGCAGGCTCCACTCCTGGTGGTGCCCTTCCGTCAATGCCTTTAAGTTTCAGCCTTGCGACCATACTCCCCCCGGAGCCCAAAGACTTTGATTTCTCATAAGGTGCCAGCGAAGTCCTAAAAGTAACATCCGCTGACCCCTGGTCGGCATTATTTATGGTTGAGACTAGGATGGTATCTGATCGTCTTTGAGCCCCCAACTTTCGTTCTTGATTAATGAAAACATCCTTGGCAAATGCTTTCGCAGTTGTCCGTCTTTCATAAATCCAAGAATTTCACCTCTGACTAGAAATACAAATGTGCCCGACTGTCCCTGTTAATCATTACTCTAATCCCAAAGGCCAACAGAATAGGACCAAAATCCTATGGTGTTACTCCATACTAATGTATAAAGAGCGTAGTGTCACGGGATAGTTTGAAGCATATCAACCCGTGCGGTACTTAGGCAACTTTTGAGCACAAAGTTGCTAAGTAAGCTTTTGAGATTTACTCGACCTTGCCAAGTGGAAAACGCTTAAAGGAAGCTAGCGAGAAGAGAGCAATATAGCCAATGAAAGGATTTTATTACTCAAGAGAGTTTCTATAAGAGAGAGCTTTACAATTGCTTTGTTGGTGGGTGATGGCTAAATGGTAAGTGTCATCCTCTATTTATAGACATGGATGGATGATTCTAGAGCCTTATTTACAAGAGAGGTAAGTTGCACAAGTTGGCAAGTTGCACAAGTTGTGTGTGTAGAGAATTCTAGAAGATGGGCCTTGGTGGTGGAGCTAGCAAGCCTTGGGTGGAGCTAGCAATCCTTGGCAGACTTGGCCCGCTGGGCTTGGTACTTGATGTGGTCCGCCTCGTTTCTTAGCGCACCACAGGCCGGCATGACATCCTCCCCCACCTATGCTCGCGGCGTCCTCGTCGCACTCTCGTTCTTGAATTTCTGGACGTGCTCCGCAAATTGCCATAGGTCGGCTTCACGTGCCCACGTAGCTTTGCTTTCAGGGAGGCCCTTCCACTTCACCAAGTACTCGTTGTAAGCCGGTATGCCCCTCCTTCGAATAATTCGATCGGTAATGATGTAGTACACATCCTTGTTGAATGCGGTGACTACGGTTGTTGGGGCTCTCCTTGAGTGTCCTGCTGCTTGGATCTCCTTCTTCTCCATGGTATGGCTTGAGTAGGCTCACGTGGAAGACCAGAATGAATTTTAAGCCTTGGCGGAAGTTGGAGTTGGTATGAGACGTTGCCCACACATTGTATTACTTGGAAAGGCCCTTCGTATCGCCTCACTAGTCCTTTGTGAACTTTCCGCAAAGTCTTGAATTGTTGAGGCAGCAACTTGATCATCACTTGGTCGCCTTCCTTGTATTCGACATGGCGTCTCTAAGTGTCGGCCCATTTCTTCATCTTGCATGCGGCTTCGTCAAGGTATGCTCGCGTGATGTCCGCTTCCTCATGCCGTTCGCGAGCAATCTTATGAGCCGCTGGGCTTTTCCCTCCATATGTCGAGGCTATGGCATTGGGAGTCATTGGTTGAAATCCCATGATAATCTTGCCCGTAGCCTTGCTCCGTTGCAAGTTATATGAGAATTAGGCAACATCTAGCAACTTCGTCCAATCCCACTGATGAGCACTCACATAATGCCTTAGATACATCTCAAGTAGGGTATTGATGCGCTCGGTTTGCCCGTCGGTTTGTGGGTGAAAGCTCGTTGAGAACTTGAGATCGGTACCAAGCATTTTGAAGAGCTCCATCCAAAATTTGCCGGTGAAGCGAGAGTCTTGGTCACTTACTATGTTGCTTGGGACTCCCCATAGCTTCACGACGTGCTTGATGAAGAGACGGGCGGTTTCATTGGCTTTGCAATCGTTGGGGGCACACCAAACACCGCGCGATGTGTGGTGCTCTTCCAGCCGCTGGACCTTACCTCCGACTGAGCCATTTCCAGGGTGGGCAGGCCGTTAAACAGAAAAGATAACTCTTCCCGAGGCCCCGCCGACGTCTCTAGATTGTCTAACGTTGCCGTCAGCCGCTGCATCCCATTTCAGGAATTTAACCCGATTCCCTTTCAAAGCTCAAGCTGCGTCACTGTCGGACGAGCTTCCAGCGTCTCTTAGGATCGACTAACCCATGTGCAAGTGCCGTTCACATGGAAAATTTCCCCTCTTCGGCCTTCAAAGTTCTCATTTGAATATTTGCTACTACCACCAAGATCTAGCACCGATGGCCGCTCTGCCCGGAACCCAAAGACTTTGATTTCTCATAAGGTGCCAGCGGTGTCCTAAAAGTAACATCTGCTGATCCCTGGCCGGCATCGTTTATGGTTGACACTAGGACGGTATCTGATCGTCTTCAAGCCCCCAACTTTCGTTCTTGATTAATGAAAACATCCTTGGCAAATGCTTTGGCAGGTGTTCGTCTTTCATAAATCCAAGAATTTAACCTCTGACTATGAAATGCGAATGCCCCTAACTGTCCCTGTTAATCATTACTCCGATCCCGAAGGCCAATAGAATAGGATCGAAATCCTATGACGTTATCCCATGCTAATGTATACAGAGCATAAGCTTGCTTTGAGCACTCTAATTTATTCAAAGTAACAGTGCCGGTGGCACGATCCGAGCAGTTAAGGCCAGGAGCTTATTGCCGGCAGAAGGGAGGAGCTGGCCGGTGCACACCGTAAGGCGGACCAGCCGACCCAACCCAAGGTCCAACTATGAGCTTTTTAACTGCAACAACTTAAATATATGTTATTGGAACTAGAATTACCGCGCTGCTGGCACCAGACTTGCCCTCCAATGGATCCTTAATAAGGGATTTAGAATGTACTCATTCCAATTACCAAACTCATAGAGCCCGATATTGTTATTTATTGTCACTACCTCCCCGTGTCAGGATTGGATAATTTGCGCGCCTGCTGCCTTCCTTCGATGTAGTAGCCGTTTCTCAGGCTCCTTCTCCAGAATCAAACCCCAATTCTCCGTCACCCATCACCACCATGGTAGGCCTCTATCTAACCATCGAAAGTTGATAGGGCAGAAATTTGAATGATGCATCGCCAGCACGGTGGCCTTGCGATCCGTCGAGTTATCATGAATCATCAGAGCAATGGGCAAAGCCCGCGTTGACCTTTTATCTAATAAATGCATCCCTTTCAGAAGTCGGGGTTTGGTTCACGTATTAGCTCTAGAATTACTACGGTTATCTAAGCAGCAGATACCATCAAACAAATATAACTAATTTAATGAGCCATTCGCAGTTTCACAATCTGAATTAGTTCATACTTACACATGCATGGCTTAATCTTTGAGACAAGCATATGACTACTGGCAGGATCAACCAGGTACCATTCCTTCCCGACGCCGACACCGGCATGAGCTGCCCCTCTCGAGGTCCCATTCGGGGCCACGGTCGACCAAGCTGAGCGTGGCAGTCGTTCGCATCAAAGGACGATGCATGTAGCTTGGACGAATCGAGGCCGAGACCTCACATCCATGCGTAGCATTCCATGTCCGAGAACACAGGCGGAGACTCCATGGGCTGCAGCGGCCAAGCGTCTAAGCACGGCACGCTGGGAACACAGAGCCCGCCTCCCGTCCACCCCGCACCCGGAAGGGAACAAGGCGGACGGGGCGCACTAAAACCATCAATTCCGTCTTATGGGTAGGCAACACTGGATACTAGATGAGCCCGCAAGGCAACAACTGGGCTTGGGAAAAGACAGAAGCGGACGGCCTTCAGGTAATTTGGTGCACGAGCATGGTAGCCTGCCGACTGACCCCATCCAATCGCCACTCACAAGCCCTGCCGTTCACTTGCTGTTACTGTGCCGAGCGTCTTGCCTACCCAAGGATGTTGCCTTCGGGGTCTGCGGAAACACCAAGCAAGGCCGAGCCAGCACCGTCGGACGCGAGAAGCAACACGTATATACTTTTTTTGTGCAAAACTGAAGCTCGCCGGAATGCCGCCGGAGCAAGCTCAACAGCAACTATCAAGCGGACATGCGAACACCAAAGGGCAAAGGCTAAGGTGCAAGGCTGAGGCCAAGGTGCAATGTCGAGGCCATGCCACCCATTGCCCAACCTTGGCACCCTCTACTAGCTTCCCCCTTAAAGTGGTCTTAGAGCAATGTTGGACCTAGCAGCAGTAAACACCCTCAGTTATTGAGCTGACCCCCACCCCTAAAAAAAAAAAGTGCAAGGAATTTTGGTTTGATTTTTTGGATTATAGTGGTGATAAATAGGACGAAATTTGAAAGAAGAAGAGAAAAATATTTCCGTGCGGGAAAAGAGGCATTTATTATACTAACCCCGACGCGTGGGGAGGGTAAGCCACATCCCGCACAGGTAACCTCCCTTAGTACGAGAGACGGCCCTCCTGGCGTGCGCGGGCAAGGCATAGGCCATTTCCCGCACATAAACCTCCGTTCATGGGAGAAATGGCCCAGCAGACGTTAGCGAGGAAGGTAGCCCACGCGAATACCTCACGCGCGGCACGCAGCTCACGGTCGTTCGAGGTAGGCAGCCCATGCTCACTCGCTGGGCAGCGGCATCCTAGCCCATGAGTGCGCGCAAGGCAGCCAACGCCCAGGCGCAAGTATGGTGCTCGCACAAGGTAGCCCGGGCACTGGCACGCGGCATGTAGCCCGTACTCGCTTGCAAGGCAGCCCAAGCACGCTCACTGCAAGCCATAGTGCACCTGGCACGCGACATGCAGCCCGCACTCTAGAGCAAGATAACTTACACTTGACCGCGCTAGCGAGGCATCGTGCACTCCCACGCAACAATAGGCCCACACTGGCGCGTAAGGCAGGGGCCGCTCGCCTACAAGGCCGGCAGCACGAACTCGCACAGCAAAGAGCACGTCGCGCGAGTAAGGCAGCCGATGCTGGCCCACCAGGCAGGCCAGGCTCGCGCTGCCAACTTGTTTTGGCTGACAACTTTTTGCGCGGATGTAGAGAACGGGAAGACGGATTGAGGGAAGTGAGCGGAGCATTTTTTGGCCGCCAACATATCTTATAAAAGATGGTTGAAACTGGAGAAACCGAGAATTCAAAAATTTAGAAGACGGTGCAGTACAAGGTGTCTGAATTGGCCAAAATTTTAACAGGGGTCGTATTTCGACCCTAGTTATGTTACAAGACCAAGAAAAGGGGGAAATATCCCGGGAGGTCTGGCACCATATTTTCGATCCGAAATAACCTAAAACCATGTGCTATAGCGCATGAATTGTGGCCAAATTTCGCAGTTTTGGGGTGAAGTGGGATATTAGGATGATCATCTACATATTGGCAGGAGTTCGCAGCGAGGGCAAGACTGAAGTGCATATAGAGCTCTGAATCTCGTTTTATGATCATTGCATTGATCGTGCGCGGGAGCCGAAACCAGTACGAGGATCGGTCCGACTGCAACGAAACTCGCCCGGGGGCCTCGTTACGGCCCAGGTATTGCTACCGCTCGAAGAAACGGGGGGGGAATAGTTTAGGGTGTTTCGGGGCTCCATTTTTGGGCCAAAACAGCTAAAAACTGTATGCTAGCACACAGATTTTGGCCAAAATTCGCATTTTCGGGCCGATGTGGGATTTTGGCCCCATATTGTAGATGTGCACGTAGGGGTGGGCATCGGTTCGGTTCGGTTCGGTTTCGGAATAAATTTTCGGTTTCGGTTCGGTTCGGTTTCGAAAATTAAAAAACCGTTCGGTTTTTAAAAAAAAAAAAAAACCGAACCAAAACCGATAAGCCGGTTTCGGTTCGGTTTCGGTTTTCGGTTTCGGTTCGGTTTCGGTACTCTTAACGGTTTTATTTAAGCAATTGGTTTCAAATCGGTTTCGGTTCATCTTAACAATTCGGTTTCTGTTCTAATTCCGTTTAAGCTCCTAATTCGATTTTTCGGATCTTTTTTTATTTCAAACTTGTACAATTATTTTCTCATTTTTAGTACTTGTATAATATATTCAGAGCATGTACAATTTACGATTTCATCAATTAATTCACAATTCGTCAATTACTACTACATCAAAATATACTATAGTCTATTACTACAATTACCAAATCATTTATCATCATCACCACACTAACTTAACATAATCCATTAGTCCATGACAACATAAAAAAAAAAAATACAAATTCCAACGATGACACAAAATAAAATAAAAGAGCATCAAATACCCAACGGCATTGACTTTCGGTCAAGGACCATTTTAAAAACTTTACAAACATATGAGGCCACAATAGAATTCTTATATGCAAATATTTTCTAAATAATGGGTTCTAATAAAATTTCAAAAAATAGAGGGATTTCAATGATAATATCCCGTCATCATCTTCAACATTTCGTCTCTCTCTTCGCAGTTCGCACAGTAAACACCGAGCAAGCACAAACACAGTTACAACTTACAAAAATCAAAAAATAAAAAATCCAAAAAATTTACAATAACATAGCACATAAATCTAAATATATCTTATGTAATAATAAAAAAAAATAAAATAACATAAGTGAAGAGCAAAACTTTTAGATCTATTTTCAAAAAAAAAAAAAGGAAAAAGCAAGAGTAAATTACTTTGTTGGGTGGCTGGCGATGGAGGAATGGAAGAAACGGCGGCGGCAAGTCGGCAGCAACGGTGGGTAGATCCAGCCACAGAGATTCAGAGAAGAAGTCAGCAGATTGGATTGGAGAATGGAGAGGAGAGAGTTAGAGCTTAGAGACGGGAAACTGGGGAAAGATAAAAAAAAAAAATTGATTTCTGATTTTGTGTATATATATGTGCGGGTGAAATTACAAAAATGCCTAAGGTTCGGTTCGGTTCGGTTTTTATAATTTTTAATCCGAAAACCGAACCGAACCGAACCATTCGGTTCGGTATTTATAAATACGGTTTTTTTACTTAAAAAAAACCGAACCGAAACCGAAAAAAACCGAACCGAACCGATTTTTTTCGGTTCCGGTTCGGTTTGTGCCCACCCCTATGTGCACGAGAGTGAACCGCTGGAGAAAACTCAAGTCGATTCCGAGGTCCGATTCTCGTTTTACTGACATTTTTCTGTGCGTGCATGCACGCGATCGGGATCCAAGACGGGTGGGGCGACTCGTCCGATTTGAACTTACAACTGGCCCGAGGTATTGTTCTGGCTCGAACAAATGGTGAAAAGAGGGCAGAAGCTCCGGAGCCCCTTTCTTGGGCTAAGATGGGCAGAGACCGTGTGTTGCAGCAACACACGCGGGGCGGCGCTGGACTTTGAGCCAGTCGTGTCGATTTTGCCGGGAGTTAGCCTCATGAAAAAGCGCAGTGGATTCGGGAGTTAGCCTCCTTTTAGGGCGGGGGGCTAGTGTGTGTGGGCTAGTGTGTGCGGGTAGGCACTACAGGGCTTGCCTCCGGTGAGTTCCGAGCAAGAGAAGACGGTGTGAGTGATAGGGGGAGGGACGAATCTGAGTGACATAAGGCTTACTAGCAGGGTACAGTTTGGGATAGGGGTAAGTTAGAGGACGTCCTGCCTTCCTCTATTGTTGCTCAGATTTTATCGATTCTTATTTCTCATAGGGAGCCAGATTTGCTCCATTGGGCTCCTGCTTCTGATGGGTTATTTCATCTGCGGATGGTTTGGGAGCTTGTGCGATCTTTGAGTCCTAAGGATGAGACTTTTTCGGCAATCTAGCAGTGGCATATCCAATCTCGAGTCGCTTTCTTTCTTTGGCTTCTGCTGCATGGGTTTCTGGCTACAGATGATGCGTTATGCTTGAGCGGTTTTTGCATGGTTTCACAGTGTATCTCTGGTTCGGCTACTCAGACTTCTCGGCATTTATTTCTCGACTATCCGCGGGTTCACCCTGTTTGGGTTCACTTTCAGAGGATGCTGGGTATGCGAGATGTTGGTTATCGGAGCTCTCTTGCTTTGCTCCTGCATTAGCGTTGGAGTGCTCCTTGTCGGTCTCATCTGCGGCGGATCCTCTTACCTTGCTTTGTTCTCTAGCAAGTCTGGAAGACCCGTAATGCCCGTCAATTTGATTCTCGATCCTTCTCTCTTGATGCAGTTATCTATCAGGTGGTTTTGAATATTAGGCTTGCCAGTTCTCTTATTGGGTTTAAGCCTTCCAAGTTATGGGGTATTTTGGATTCTCAGCTTTTGGAGGGCTTGCGAGTTATAGCTCCCTCTAGGAGGCCAATTCGACTTGTTTTATGGATGCAGCCGCCTCTTGGGGTGGTGAAGCTGACGATAGATGGGTGTTCTCGAGGTAACCCGGGGTTGTTTGCTTCGGGAGGTCCTCTTCGAGATCACCTGGGGTATGGTTATAGTCACTTTTGGCTCCTTTCTGGGCCGTCAACCGATTCTCTATACTGAGCTCATGGCTGTGTACGAGGGGTTAGAGCTTGCTTCTTGGCTTGGGTTCACTGTTCTTGAGGTGGAGTTGAACTCTGCTACAGTTGTGTCATGGATTCATTCTCGGGGTCCAGTTCATTGGGATTATGCTTACTTGCTTCGTCAGGTACACTTGTTCATTTCATCTTCATCTACTCAGGTTCGGCACGTGCTTCGTGAGGCTACCTCTGCTACCGATTTTTTGGCCAACTGGGTGTGTTCTCACTGAATCAGTCAGCGTTTCCTATGCCCCCAGGACCTTCCAAAACGATTATCTGGCATTCTTCATATGGACGCTCAGGCAGTTCCTCATATCCCTTGTTAGATTTATGGCTTTTCATTTTATTTTCTCTTTTAGCTAGTTTTTTGCCTAGTTTCAGGTATTCGCACTACCTCTTGGAGGTTTTGGTCTATGTCCCCCTCCATTGTATTTCGTTCACTTTCTTATTTATATTACAGGTAGGGGTCCCGCCTAACCCCCCACCATATGGTGGTTTTTAATTAAAAAAATCCTAAAACCCTAAACCCTAAACTAAACCCTAAACCCTAAAACCCTTGATGCGGATTTTGATTTTATTCAATCACTGGTGACGGCGGAGGATAATGTGGATTTGTGCATAGAGCCGAATTTGGATGAGGTCGGATGGGTGGTTTTTTCTATTGATCTGGATAATTCTCCTGGCCCGTACGGATTTTGTAGTAGATTTTATCAGTTATGCTGAGATATTATCTGCTTTGATTTATTCACTGTTGTGCTCGACTATTTTCAGGGTTTGGCCATGCCCCAGGGCTTTCAGAGTACTTTGCTGGTCTTCCTTCCTAAAAAGTCATCTTTAACTTCTTGGGTAGATTTTCGTCTGATCAGTCTGTGCAATGTGAGCAACAAGGTTCTAACCAAGTTGCTTGTGTTGCGATTGGCTCCCCTATTATCTCGTATTATTTCTCCTTCTTAGAGTGGCTTTGTCCCTGGCCAGGTGATACATGACAATGTGCTTTTGGTTTAGGAGTTGGTTCATGATCTCAACCGCCACACTCGAGGGAATAATGTGGTGCTGAAGCTTGATATGGGTAAGGCCTACTGATCGCATGTCATGACCTTTATTCATTAGATGTTTATATGTTTTGGATTTTCTAAAGGTGGGTTTCTCTTATTCGTCGTGCTATATATGGGCCCTGGTTTTCAGTGTTGCTGAACAGGGTCAGCTACGGCTATTTTCAGTCTACGGTGGGCCTTCAACAAGGCAATCCTTTGTCCCAGTGTCTATTTATTATTGCTGCAGAGTTTCTTTCTCGGGGTCTAGATCATTTATATTCTTAGTATCCCTCTGTCCAATATTGCTCTTTTGTGTCTATTTCTATCCTCATTTGAGCTTTGCAAATGATATAGTTATCTTTGCAAATGGGGGCAAGTCGAGTCTACAGCAGTTTATGGGTTTTCTGCATCATTATGAGGCAGTCTTGGGTCAGTTGATTAGTCAAGCCAAGAGCAGCTTTTATATTGGGTTTAGCCTCTGCTTCTTGCCAAGCTATTGTTCGCTCTGTCACGAGATTTCATTAGCGTCAGCTTCCATTTACGTATCTTGGGTGTCCGGTCTATAAGGGGTGGCTCAAGATCTCACACTTTGATGATATGGTCCGGAAGGTCCAGGATAGGATCTCTGGTTGGGCTAATCGGTTGCTGTCATTTGCCGGGAAGCTAGTGCTTATTCGTCACGTGCTGTCCTCTATGCCACTGCATTTGTTCCATGTTCTTTGTCCTCTTACGACGGTAGTGCAGCATTTGGAGAGCTTATTCACCCAGTTTTTATGGGGTACCTCAGATGGGAGGCGTCAGATTAACTAGTGTTGGTGGCCAGAGGTTTGGTTTTCGGTTGCAGAGGGTGGTCTTAGCATCTGGTCTTTTGAAGACATGGCTAAGGCTTTTGAGCTCAAACTTTGGTTGCAGTTTTAAGAGCAGAGCTCCTTATAGGCTTCCTTTATGAAGTCCAAGTATTGTTGTGCTACGCATCCAAGTCTTATCCGGTTTCGTTACCCAGCTTCTTCTCTGTGCAACCGCATTTACAGGATTCAGTGCGTTGCTGGGCCTCAGAGTGTGTAGTTTCTGGTATGATTATTGGTTGGGCTCCTGTCCTTTGGTTCTATATAACCCTTCAGCTGCTTCTTCGGTGCCGGTCTCGTATTATTGGCATGGTACAGTTTGGGATAAGGGCAAGTTGAAGGATGTCCTGCCCACTTCTATTGTTGAGCAGATTTTATTGGTTCCTATTTCTAGTGGGGAGCCAAATTTGCTCTGTTGGGCTCTTGCTTCTGATGGGTTATTTCACCTGCGGACGGCTTGGGAGCTAGTGCGTTCTTCGAGGCCTAAGGATGAGTTTTTTTTCTATATAGTAGTGACATATTCCATCTCGGGTTTCTTTCTTCTCTGGCGTTTGCTGCATGGGTTTTTGGCTACTGATGATGCCTTATGCTCGAGGGGTTTCCGCATGGTTTCACAGTGTATCTGTGGTTCGGCTGCGGAGACTTCTAAGCATTTATTTCTTAATTGCCCGCAGGTTCGCCATGTTTGGGTTCATTTTCAAAGGATGTTGAGTATGAGAGATTTTGGTTTTCTGACCCCTTGTGCTCTACTTCTGTATTGGTGGCATGTCTAAAAGGCCCGTAATGCCTATCGATTTGATTCACGATCCTTCTCTCTCGATGCTAATGTCCATAAGGTGGTATTGGATATCAGGCTTGTCAGTTCCACTTTTAGGTTTAAGCCTTTCTAGTTACGGGGTATTTTGGAATCTCAGCTTTCACATGGCTTGTGAGTTACAGCTCCCCTAGGAGGCCGATTCAAATTGTTTCGTAGGTGCGGCTGCATCTGGGATTGTGAAGCTGACGGTGGATGGGTGTTCTCGAGGTAACCCTGGGTTGGTAGCTTCGGGAGGTCTTCTCCGAGATCACCGGGGTGTGGTTTTTAGCTGCCTTCATGGTGATTTTTCATTAAAAGAAAAAATCCTAAACCTAAAAAAAAAAAAAACTTTTTTCTCTCTCCTAGGGAAAACACTCTCAACTAGCCACCCTCTTTTGTTGCTTTTGGTTGTCGGCATGGCTCCACCGACTGCCGGTGGTGGTCACCAACCCCCACCGAAACCCCCTCCCTCTGCCGATATAACATACTATCACGGCAATCCCATGTTCAGCCACTCCCTCCTTCATGGTCCACCTCTCATGATCGGGCTTTATTGCAAATCAATCCGGATGCCAACGTGGTGGCTAGTGGCCATCCCCTGACCTTATCGATGCACCCACAATACACTGGAGCTAACCATCCTAACGTCCAGCCATTACCGCTCCAGTCACATAAGAACCGTGGCCCACGCGTGCATCAGCCGAGCCATATTCCCTTGCCCACCACTGCTGCATGCATGGCGGCCGGTTCTGACCACAACCGAGGGCCTTTGTAGCCCTCGTCTCATCCTGCTGATGATCGAGCCATGTCGCAACCACCGTTTCAGCTTGCCTTGGTCGGTAAGTTTTCTTTTGGGCATCACTCCATGGATATTACCAGAAAATTTTTTGTTACATTAGGGTAGAAAGGGAGTTGTCAGGTTTCCTTGTTAGATAATCGACATATGTTGATTAAACTCTCACTAGAGGAAGATTACTCCCGTATTTGGGTGAGGCAGACCTGGTACATTAATGGTTAGGGTATGTGCATTTTTAAGTGTGGTATTGATTTTTGATGCTCGGTGGAGTCCCTATTGTGCATGTCTGGGTGTCATTGCCTTATCTGCCTGTACATTTTATTCATTGTAAGTCTTCATATTCTCTATTACTGTTGTTATTCGTACCCCTCTATGTGTTGATCATGTTAGAGCCTCAGTTAATAGGCCATCGGTCACCAGAGTTCTTGTTGAGTATGATGTCTCAAAACCGTTGCTGCCCTGTATTTGGATTGGTAAGGGGGATAGTAGGTTCTGGCATAATGTTGTGTTTTAGTGAGTTCCTGCATACTTCTGCTCCTGTAAGCATCTCAGTCATTTTAATGATTCTTGCTATGTTACTAATCCTGGGCTTCGTAAGCCCAATCAGCCCGGTGGTGAGTCTAAGTGCCCTCTACCCTGAGCGGGAAAAAAGCCTGCTGTTCAGCCTCAGATGGACCGTGGCACCCCAATATGGGGTTGTTGCTGATAATCAGCATCTGGTGCCTACTATGCAGTTGAGTGTGGATCAGGGTCAAAGCTCGGGATCTGATTTGGTTCCCCCTTTTTCAGCACCTTCTGTTTATGCTCCTGTTGTTCCTAGTTTGGGAGTTTATGTGGATGCACAGGTTTAACCTTCTAGCTCAGGTGACCTGGATAGTCGCTCGTTGCCTTCTGCTATTGCTGGTGCTAACTAGGATGGTTCAGTCCACTGTCCGAGGCCAATGGATGATCATTTGTAGGTGGCCTTTAACTCTCACTACACTGATATTCCCAAGTTTGATGATGAGGAGGGTGATGGCCGAGTGGGTTTATCTAGTTCTGACAAGGATTCTGTTTCTGATAAGTCAGCTTCTGGTGATGAGGGTTAATTTTTTACTGATCCTGAGGATGCTCACACTCCTATGGCCCCGGATGCTGTGATTGATAGTTTTGATGGTGAGCGGGTTGCCACTTCCTCTCAGGATTTCTCTTTTGTTACAGGCCGTAAGTACCGTAAAACTCATAGGCGGCTGCAGGTCTCGACCGTCTACTTCTCATGATTAGTTCGCTTATTTGGAATATTAGGGGGATTAGCAAAGCCCTCGCGGTCCGCAAATTACAGAAATTGATTTGGTTACATCGGCTGTCCTTGATTTGTATTTTGGAGCCTTTTATTTCGACTGATCATTTAGAGACTATTCAAGATCGGCTTGGGATAGATCATGCTTTCTCTTCACAATCTGGGAAGATTTGGGTCTTTTGGTCTGTCCCTTTTTCGGTTGAGTTATTGCGTGATATGGGTCAGGTTCTTCATTGTCGGGTTAGTCATTCCTTCTTTCCTATCCCTGTTTGTGTTTCATATGTATATGCTAGTTGTTCTATGCCTGTGCAGGAGGATTTGTGGGTTGCTCTCATGTCGTTTACTGACAACCATGACCAGTCTTAAATTGTGGGGGGCAGGGGGATTTTAACGTTGTGCAGTCTATTTTGGAGATCTCTAGTGGGCATGCTCAGCCCCAGGGGGATATTGATGCATTCAATATAGCTTTATTAGACTGTGGATCGGAGGATGCTTGTGTTGTTGGTAGTCCGTTCACTTGGACTAATGGGCGCACTTGGCGGCGGCTTGATAGGGTGGTATGTAATGCCCATTGGTTTGATTTTTTCTCTGTGTTTCGGGTTACACATCTGAACTACACTGCTTCAGATCATTCTTCGTTGCTCTTTTCTTGTGATCGGGCTGTGGCTAGTAGGCCCTCTCGATTTAAGTTTTTGCATGCATGTTAAAGCATCTTAGATTTCTTGATGTTGTGTGCCACTCTTGGGCTGCTCCTATGGTTAGGTGTGGCATGAGAGCCTTTTAGCAGAAGCTTGTCCGATTGAAGGCTTGCTTGAAGATGTTGAATAAGGAGGTGTTTGCTAACTGTATTCTCTCGGGTTCAGGAGGCAGAGGAGGAGGTAGCCCAAAAGGACAGGCAGTATGACCTATGTGGTTCTATTGATGATCGAGTTCATGTTTTAAAGGCTGGGGCTCGATTGCAGCATGCTTTGCTGTGTGATGAAAGTTTTTGCGTCAGCAATCCAATGTTCGTTGGGTTCGGGAGGGGGACGCCAGAACTCACTTCTTCAATGCGATGATTCGAAAGAAGCAACAATTTTTTCAAATTCATTAGATTCAAGATGCTTCATCTGCGTGGATTCTAAGCCTCCCACTGTTGCGGCTTCTGCTGTTCAGTTTTTCCAAGCATTATTAGCGAGGGGAGATAGTCAGTTTTATGAGGCTGATTTTGATTTTATTCCATCTCTGGTGACTGTTGAGGATAATGTTGATTTGTGTCGGAGCTAGATATGGATGAAGTTCGTCGGGTGGTTTTCTCTATTGATCTAAATAGTGCTCCTGGCTTGGATGGATTTTGTAGTAGATTCTACCAATCGTGTTGGGACATTATTTGCTCTGATCTATTGGCTGCTATTCTGGATTATTTCTGGGATTTGGTTATGCCTCGGGGCTTTCAGAGTACTTTGTTGGTCCTTCTTCCTAAGAAGTCTTCCTCAACTTCTTGGGCAAATTTTCGGCCTATTAGTTTGTGTAACGTGAGCAACAAAGTTCTGACCAAGTTGCTTGTGTTGAGATTGACTCTTCTGTTGCCTCGTATTATCTCTTCTACTCATAGCGGTTTTGTCCCTGGCCGAGTGATTCATGATAATGTGCTTTTGGTTCAGGAGTTGGTTCATGATATTAACGGACACACGCGGGGGAGTAATGTGGTGCTGAAGCTTAATATGGCCAAGGCTTATGATCGCATGTCTTAGTCCTTTATCATTCAGATGTTGCAGTGTTTTGGGTTTTCTGAGTAGTGGATTTCTTTAATTCGGCATGCTGTGTTTGGGCCTTGGTTCTTTGTGTTGGTGAATGGGGTTAGCCATCGGTATTTTCAGTCTAAGGGGGGCCTTCAACAAGGTGATCCTCTCTCTTCGTGCTTGTTTTTTATCGTTGCGTAGTTTTGTTCTCATGGTTTGGATCATTTATACTCTTAGTATCCCTCTGTTTGGTATTGCTCTTCTGCGCATATGTCTATCTCTCATTTGAGCTTTGCGGATGATATTGTTATTTTTACAAATGGGAAGTGGTCGAGTCTTCAGTGGCTCATGACTTTTTTGCATCATTATGAGTTGGTCCCGGGACCAGTTGATTAGTCAAGTCAAGATTAGTTTTTACATTGGAAGTTCAGCTTCTGCATGGCACCTTGCTATTGTTCATTCTGTTACAGGTTTTCAACAGTGGTAGCTTCTGTCTACATATCTTGGGTGCCCGATCTTTACAGGGTGTCTTAAGATTTCACACTTTGATGATATGGTCTAAAAGGTTAGGAACAGGATCTCCGGTTGGGCTAATCAGTTGCTGTCTGTTGGCGGGAAGCTAGTACTTATTCATCATGTATTGTCCTCCATGCTGCTGTATCTATTTCATGTTCTTCGTCCCCCTGCAGCGGTTGTTCAGTGTTTGGAACGATTATTCACCAGGTTTTTATGGGGTGATTCAGATGGGCGACGTCAGATCCACTGGTGTCGATGGCCGGAGGTTTGTTATCTGGTTGAGGAGGGTGGTCTTGGCATCCGGTCTCTTGATGACATGGCTCAGGCTTTCGAGCTCAAGCTTTGGTGGCGTTTTCATGAACAGAGTTCATTATGAGCTTCTTTCATGAAGTCTAAGTATTGCAATGCTACGTACCCTAGTACTATTCAATTTCGCTGTCCTGCTTCCCCTTTACGGCGCCACCTTTGTATGAGTCGGTGTGTTGCTGGACCTCATATGTGTTGGTTAGTTGGACGCGGGGAGTGTAGTATCTGGTATGACTGTTGGTTCTCTTGTCCTTTAGTTCTATATAACCCTGCAGCTGCTTCTTCAGTGCCGGTTTCTTTTTATTGGGGGGGTACAGTCTAGGATAGGGGTAAGTTGGAGGATGTTTTGCCCTCTTTTATTGTTGAGCAGGTTTTAACGGTTCTTATTTCTAGTGAGGAGCTGGATTTGCTTCGTTGGGCTCTTACTGCTGATGGCATTTTCCATTTGCGGACGGCTTGGGACCTTGTGTCTTGTTCCCGGCCTAAGGATGATGTATTTGTGGCTATCTGGCAGTGGCATATCCCATCTCGGGTTTCCTTTTTTCTCTGGCATTTACTGCATATGTTTCTGGCTACTGATAATGCATTGCGCTCAAGGAGCTTCCACATGGTTTCTCGGTGTATTTGTGGTAGGGCTATCGAGACCTCTAGGCATTTATTATTTGACTGCCCTCGGGTTCGCTACATTTGGGTTCATTTTCAAAGGATGCTGGGTGTTCGTGATGTTAGTTTTCTCACCCTTCGTTCTTTGCTTTTACATTGGCGCCGGTGTGCCCCTTCACGATCTCATGTGCGGGTTCTTTTGCCTTGCTTTATTCTTTGGCAAGTCTGAAATGCCCATAATGCCTATCGATTTGATGAACGATCCTTAGTCTCGACACAGTTGTTCATCAGGTGGTATCGGATCTCCGACTTGCCAGTTTTGCTTTTGAGTTTACACCATTCCAGTTACGGGGTGTCTTGGGTTCTCAGCTTTGGGAGGGCTTGCGTGTTACAGCTTCTCTTGGGAGGCTGATTCGACTAGTTTCATGGATAAGGCCGCCTCTTGGGGTTGTGAAGCTAACGGTGGATGGGTGTTCTCGAGGTAACCCTGGGTTGGCTGCTTCGGGAGGACTCCTGCGAGATCATTGGGGTGTTGTATTAGCTGCCTTTGGATCTTGTCTTGGTCGTCAGTCGATACTCTATGCTGAGCTTTTGGCTATGTACGAAGGGTTAGAGCTTGGTGCTCAGCTTGGCGTTATTAAGCTTGAGGTGGAGTTGGACTCGACTATAGTCGTTTCTTGGATTCATTCCCACGGTCTAGTTCGTTGGGATTATGCTTACTTGCTTTGCCGGGTTTGCTCGTTCGTATCCTCTTCACCCATGTTGGTTTGGTATGTGTTTAGTGAGGCTACGTCTGCAGCTGATTTCTTGGCTATCTGGGCGTGCTCTCATCGGATCAGTCGGCATTTCTTATGTCCACGAGACCTTCCTACAGGCTTATCTAGTATTCTACATATGAATGCTCGAGCTGTTCCTCATATTCGCCGATAGCTTGGATGACACTCCATTTTTATTTTTCATTTTGGCTCATTATCTATATTTGCACTTTCTCTTAGAGGTTTTGGTTTATATCCTCCTCCATTTGTATTCTTTTCGCTTTCTGATCTATATTACAAGTCTCGTCTAACCCCCCACCCCCTGGTGGTTTTTAATTAAAAAAAAAAATCCTAACCCTGAAAACCCTAAAACCCTAAACACTAAAAACCCTAAACCCTAAGCCCTAAGCCTAGCTCTAAACTTTTAAGCCCACCCAGTTACAAGGTGTTTTGGACTCTTAGCTTTCGAAGGGCTTGCGTATCACAGCTCCCCCTGGGAGGCCGATTCAACTAGTTTCATGGATACGGCCGCCTCCTAGGGTTGTGAAGCTGATGGTGGATGTGTGCTCTCGGGGTAATCCTCGGGAGGTCTGCTCCGAGATCACCGAGGAGTGGTTTTAGCTGCCTTTGGGTCTTTTCTGAAACATCAGCTGATACTCTAAACTGAGCTCATGGCTGTGTGCGAGGGGTTAGAATTTGTTGCTTAGCTTGGTGTTTCTATGCTTGAGGTGAAGTCGGACTCAACTATGGTCGTTTCTTGCATTCACTCTTATGGTCCGGTTCATTGGGATTATGCTTACTTGCTCCAACGGATGTGCTCATTCTATCTTCTTCATCCAGTATACAGGAATTAATATAATACTTCTTGTAATTTTTTAATAAGTTTGATCTAAGTTAAAAATGATAACGATGTTTGTTAACAGTAGTATGGTTTATGCATTTTCATCTTGAAATGCACACAAGCTGGGATCTGAAGACAGCTTGTATTGTTTAGATGGAAAGCTTCCCAATCAAAAGCTACTTCCTGCCCCAGCAGATCTTCTAAAATGTTGAGAAGAGATAAATCAACCGTGATTCCTTTTATGAAAAAAATCAAATTATTATAGTTCCTTAATCTCCTATTTTCATTTACGGAATCGGCTGATTCGTTCTTAATAACTATTTGGCCACGTGAACTGTAAAGAATATACAATTATTTTGTGACGTTGATATTCTGTAATGTTAGTGCAAGATGAACATATTTCTCATTTCTAGAAATTAATATTTTTAATTTCCATGAAGTTTTTGTGAATTAATTATGCAAAGCATATTAAAAACCAGAGAAAGGAAAGGAAGAAAAGAAACGAAAAGATAACATGAGAATTTTGTAAGCATTCTCCAGTAATATGATCATTTTTTATACATTAAAGTTGCTGCCATATTCATGGCTAGATTTAAAAAAATAAAAATAATAAAAAAAAGAGCGAGAATTTTTATATCGAAAACATTGCATTACATCAATTAAATTTGGTTGATGACTAAAATTGGAATTCAATATCAAATTGTTGATGATTACAATCGGAGTTTTTTTATACATTAAATGACTGTTTTCAGTGCGAATGATCTTAAGTATCAACAAAAAGTTGGTCCTAATAATTACCTACTCGAAAAGATTCATGATCAGTTACCAATTGACAGAACACCTTTCTCCAGCTGGGTTTTGCAAAATGTATTCTTGTCTGTTGTTATAACGTATGTTAAGCAGTGGACAAACTAATGAATTATAAAATGCAAATGAAATTATGCAATGTATTAGCGCTTGCTTTGTGAGTTATCAAACTTTCAGAGACAATATCAATTCCATTCTTAGCATGTTGAAGTTTCCGAACCATGGAAATAAGTGCAGACCTAGCATCTCCTTCTTCATGCACACTCGTTAAGTAGTTTTTCATTTCTATTACATTCTGTAGCATTCAAAGAACCCAGAAAAGCAACAATTAATATGGTTTGATTAATGTTTTGGAAAAACATATAACAAGCAAATTTTTTACCTTGTCATCATGATCTGCAATGTCATCCATAACACCTTTGAACCATTCAAATGAGCGCCGTTCCCTTGTCACCCAATATAAGTAAGCCCGGTCAGGACCTTCCTTGAATCCATTTTCTAGGAATTCCTGTGTCAGCCAAATTTTTGGTTATGTTGAAGCTTAATAATGTTTACGCTCATGATTTCACTATAAAATTCAATTTGCCCTGCTATGTACGGTGCTTCTTTCATGTGACTTGATTTGGTTCAAGAGATCTTTTATAATGCTAATAAATGGAGTAGCTCCAATTCCAAATCCAATGAGTAAGAGGATATCATAGTTCTTGTAATCCTGAGCTGGGGCTCCATATGATCCCTAGGATTTGGGAAAGCTGGGAGAATAACAAAGTGATCAAAGCCATATCAGACATGTTAGTCTTGGAATTATAATCTGTCACTTAAGCCAACTTCAGTAAATTCCTCTCACCTATCTTGTATCTGCTCAAAATTGGCATTGTGCAGATTTAGTTTCTATTCTCATCAGGTTTCCCTGTTCGGTTTTGCAGGCACTGGTGCCTCACAGACCTGAAAGAGAAGGAAATTAATTTAAGGACACATTTGGAATTGAGCTGTTGTGGCTTTTAATCACCAGCTGTTAAGTACAAGCGGGCGAATGCCTGTAAAAAAAATGGCTTAACAGCTTCTCAAATCTCTTCTTAAGTTTGGTAGTCCAATCTCCCAAGGTTCTTGTGATGACACTCAAGTAGTAATCTCCTGGTACAGAAGCAATGGAGTAAGGGTGCCTATGACAAATGAGTGGCACTAGAGCAACTAATTGAAAAAAATATTTAATGGGTTTGATTATTTTTCAATCATCATTAAAGCTTCTAATGAATTTTACCACTGAAAAGCGATAAATCTGGACACTTGACAAAAAGGTACATTCCACTTTGGTACTTTCAGCCTGGAGGTTTTGCCATGTATGGTGCTAGAACAGTTCCGTGTATATTACTGCCTGCAATTTCCAGAGAACAGAACAGAATCTAATTCATTCAGGACTTGAAGAATGTAGAGGAAGAAGGAAAACAAATATGGTTTCCATTGCAGACCTTAATGACTTCCACTTCATGATTAAGTTTGTTAATCGATGTAAAGAATCTTTCATTAGCATAAAAACAAATGAGAAAATGATATAAATCCATGTCTGCAAAGAAAGAGAGAGAGGACAAATAGTAGTTTCAGCAACACTTTAAGTTGTAGTTGATATAATATGGATCATCATGTTTGTAATTCAAAATCCTATATACCGTTTTGTCATACCACAGCTTGTCAAAAATGAGGAAAAAGCCATGCAAGAATAGCAGGGCATAGGCCAAACCCAGCAGATGATGTGCCTGAGCATTATGCATTGCATAATAATCCAAAATGCTGCACACTGAGTGCATCAGTAGCTGCCACACTGAGTGGCATTCAGGTAAATTCTTGTCCAACAAAACAATGCAAGTTATAAATGTAAGACAATCAAATCAGGCAACGGAAGGAATTCATATTTCTTGTCGTTTTGACATCATGTTTACAATTATTTATTTTTGTTCTCATGGAGATCTTTGGACCAATCTGTTCCCAACCAAGATTGGCCAACAGATCTCTTCTGCTAAAAATGTTTCTGACATGTCAACATTCTGGATTGACAAATGCACACCAATATACCTTTTCAAACACCACTATAAAACATGAAAGATCAAACTCAGAAAATAGAAACTCTAATATTAAATTTGAAATCCTAAATGCAGTTGCCCAAATACTATCGATTCTCAATCTGAAACATAATATATGCTAAGAACATTACCATTTATCAACAAATTGAACGGTAATAGGAAAATATCTGATGTTATATTAATGTTACAAGTTGCATGAAGAATAGTAATGGCCTAGCTTTTAATTTGATCAGTAAATTATCGAAGCAGACTTTGTGTGGCATATCAAAAAAATGGATGTACCTCTCATCGACAAGGCTTTCACAGCATGTGCCATAGTAGATGTGTTGCCTGTTTCGGGCATTCAAAGAATTAACGCATAATCCTTTGCAGGGAGTACCTGAAATAAAAATTGGACAAGGTAAATAATATAAATCCTGTTGACAGTTCAAGAGGTATGAGGATATTAGCAGGAAAAAGCAAAAGAACCTTATCAATAGCTCGACACTCTCAGACCAGATATATGATAGAGCAGGATCCTAACTGAATACACATCCACTGTCAAATCTGGGAGGGTGCAAACAATGCACAAGTTCAGATCCGCACAAGTGAGCACGAACAGACGGGGATATGCACACTTGTGCACATGCAACACACACATAGAGTATTCAAACCATAGACTTCTGCCAACAGATATTTACATATAGATCAATGATAATCTTGCCAAGCTGAGAACTTTGTGCACTTTGTAGAAAAAGTTGTACCAGATTTTACCTTTAACAATAATTAACAGCAGGAATAATTACAGCATGAATGTGGCAGGATATATTGGTCAAATCTTTGAAGTTCTGAGAATGCTTAAGATGGAACTATAATCAGGAATTACCACATAACTGAAAATGACGTCATTGTTTCATCCTTGTCAATTTGCCAGACCTCATGAAGGAGATTACGTGCATCTGAAGAAGCATTCCTCCCAGATAGCCATAAGCACTTAGAAAATGAAACCTAGGAGTTCGTGAAAGCGAAGAGAGATTGAAACTGTTTTAACTCATTTAAAATCAACTGTTCAAATGTTGTCTGTATTATTGCATCTCTAAGCTACTCCTTGGAGCTAGATAAATGCTAAGAATCGAAACTTCAATCCACAATAGCAACACAAATAGGAATAACAGAAATGATCCTATTCGGTGTTAGGTATCTAAACTGCAAAGTATAATTAATGAATAATAAAGAATAGATTGTAAAGATGATGTGTGAGGAAACAGTATCTGTTAGACACAGCCAATTATTAAAAGAACATGCACAAAAATATATGCATTTTAATTATTGTCATCTCTCATTATCAGAACTTGGAAAGCATATTGTGTTGCATTAGTTTTGAATTCAGCCAATATCAGATTATGCAGTCTGATGACTCAAGGAATCAAACATACCATATAGTCTCTACTTCTAAGCATGCAATCCATATCCTTTGTGGAATTACCGCAGCAATCAAAGAATCTCCATCAGAAGCCTTCAAATTGAGACTTCTGATGTTCATTGGAGGTGTCAAGAACAATAGACAAAAGGCAACTAGCGAAATGATTTCCCCTGGGACCATGGGAACACCAGATTTCATTCTTCGCAACCTGAATGGTACAAAAGGAAACTACTGAAGGATGAAAAATTGTGTAAACAATGTCATGCCAATGTTTTTGGTATACATATGCATCATTTCACCTGCATCTCTTCAGCTTATAGGTTGATTAATCAATCCCAGTGACAAAGGACACCACAATAAGCTGTTGTGAAATAGTAAATATGTGAATCAAACATATTACCCAATCCACTACACTCTGTATTCCCACCATATGCCTACAACATTCAAAAAGAGAGCCAATTTAATACACTAAGTGATACTGGAAAACTCTTTAGCCCATGGAACAATATGATAAACCCTTGTAATGTTTGAATCTTTCACAGCCAAACAAAAATATTGACCAAATAATAACCATCATCAGTGCTGCATGTAAAATGATTTTTCTAGTTATCAGGATATGTCGCTATAAGCCTATAACCAGCCTACCAGAAGTAACAATAAAACAATTGACAATCCCCAAATTGTAGAGACGGAAATGTTACCTTATGACAGATGGTACAAACATCAAGATTACGAAATCTTTTGCATATCTGGACTCTACGAAAGAAACATTTAGGGAATTTAATAAAGTCATCCAAAAGGAATTCTCTAAAACACAAGATTCAAAAGGATTCAACAACAGACACACTTGTAACGTTGCTGGCGGTTGTTGAGTTCTTGATTTCTTAAGAAAATCATCTGCAAGTTCATTATGGCGCATGATTAGCCCCACCAAAACATATCTTTGAACCATAATTCTGTTCATAAATGGTAAATACATGTTAGATTGCCTTCAAAGAGAACAGTTATAGATGACAGAGAAGTACCATATTTTACCTGGGTCTGATCTGACCGCAGATAATAAAGAAGACCAGCGTCAATATGCTTCAGGAACCGAGAACAGAGGTGTAAAAAGTTAGTTCTAAGTAATTACCCATACAAAGGCAAGGCAATCCTCAATCCAACCCCCACACTATGCCCCATCCCAAACAAAATGAAGGAAACTGAAGCATACACACCTCTCAAATATAAGGAGAGTATATAAGATCACTTGGGCACGGTGTTCCATGGATGACTGCAGAAATGACGAGTGTTAAGCAGAAAGTAAAATGGCATCATTTAAGATCTAGTGGGTTGCATAATGTCTCATCCATATTTCAATATCTAATCATTGTGGAAAGCATTAAGAGCATAAATGTCAGGAGATACTGTATACTTTCCCAATCATTGTTATTTTTTCCAGTCTTAAACTCTAGAGGCAGACATCCCATTAATCTGATTTCTTCTTTATTCCATTTTCCTCTGATTGAAGATCAATCATTCCTTTCAAACCTTATCTTGGAGCACAGGCCATTTTCTCATATCAGTTACCTACAGTCAGAGAAATTATCTTAATATGATGCAGTGTTATTTATATTAAGACAAATACAACTGAATCTTGCCGAAATCTGAATGTTTGCATATTTACCAGTTAGAATTAGGTAAATATAATCACATATCTTATTAACAGACATCTTTGGGTTTCCTCAAAGCCGACGAATTCACCAAACATTATGGCTTTAAAATTGTAGATTCTTTCCATTTTTGCTTTGGGCTGCATTCATCTTGATTTGAGGCCCATATCCTGCCGTCAATTACGTGGAATAAACATTAATCAGCGTTTATTTCATGAATTTGCCCAACTTTTATGTCAATAATTGATACTTTTCTGGGAATTCTGATTGAGACATACAAAAATATTCATTTGTTTGCTTACAAAACGCGCATTCATACAAATTATTTCATGCATGGATGTGATTAGCCAACAAGAAAACGAAACACTCAATAATTCTTTTTTTTTTCTTTTCCTTCCGAAATTTCTATTTGGTTTTCGAAAGAAATAATTTCTTCAATTCTCGAGGATAACAATACAACTACATCCGTTGCTGTCGCCGGGATCAATTTATAACCAACCAATTACAATAATCAATTCGATAAGTATGAAAAATCATTGAGAACATTTAATTTTAGCCAAGAATAATTCACGGACTAAAAATATTACACACACACACGCATTGCTGCCAATGCTGCTTATTGCAATTGTAGATCGAGGAATTATTCAAATTTGGTTTCACAATAAATTTCACAGAAAAAGACTAAATTTCAATATTCATCGGAAAAAGACTAAATTTCCCACATATCATACCATATCCAGTAAACTTCAATATTCACCGGAAAAAGACTAAATTTCCAACATAATATAAACCACATCTCACTTCGAGTAATTGCTTTGAGGCAGGTCATATTCAGTAAACTTCAATGTTCATCAGAAGAAGACTAAACATCCAACATAATGCAAAGCACGTCTAACCTCGGGTAATTGCTTTGAGGCACCTCTAACTGCAAAAATGTAATAAGGAGAAAATAAATGAGATCCCATGACAAAGTACTAGGAAGGAAATGCATTTTTAATGAAAACAATATACAGTGTCATTGTTCAATAGATTGGATATATCATAAAAGGCAAGAAATAGTTGGCTATATTCAAAATTTATTTATTCACTAAAATTCCATGCACACAAGACAACTGAGGCCAACCTTGGGGAAATATGCATGGAGTTTCAATGCTCTAATAGGGAAATATGAATGGAGTTTCAATACTCTAATAGTTGTATGAATGAAGAACTTGGTCTAAGTTTCACTGCCACAAGTTCAGATATTACAGTCTTCGCTTAGTTATATGTGCTTTCAAGTACAATCAATCTTCACTGTTTAGAAAACCATTTAGGTAAATTTCAACTACTGCAACAAGTTCAGATATTACATTCTTCACTTAGTTATATGTGCTTTCAAGGACAATCAATCTTCACTGTTTAGAAAACAATTTAGGTAAATTTCAACTATGTATTTATTCCTCTACCAGACAATTACTTATGAAATCATGATGATTTTATTTGAGCAATGAGAAAGAAGGCTGATGTTCGACTACAAAGAGTGTCATCAAAACCCACTTCATGCAGAGATTAATTCATCTAAACAAAAGGCGAAAGAAACCAAAACTGCTTCATGCAGGGATTAATTCGTCTAAACAAAAGGAAAACTATCATACAGAGAAAGGCGGGGTGGTGTGGATGCAAAAAGTGGGAAAGTAGCGTTGAGATACAAATCACAAACCTGTGAAGCAAATGCATTGAAGCTTACGGTGGGCCTAGAAATGCATAGACGAGCATATGCCAAATAGCAGAGAGATATGGCAAAGGCAAAGTTTTCACTGACGCTTCTCTTCTGAGGAAAAAAGGTCGATTGATGATCACAAAAATATATTAGTACAAAAGATAGTAGCCACAAGATTGCAGTAACTAGAGAAGTACAGTGACTCATGCTTAAATGGCTGCTAACCTGTTGAATTTGGTACTGAAATTTTCCTGATTTACAAAAATGGCAACGTTAAACATGCTTCTAAATCACCATAATCGGTATCATAAAATATCAGCAACCAAAACAGCTGAATAAAGCATTTCTTCTTGACAACTATTAGCGTACAGGTAAACTAGCTGGAAAATATCAATTTACAAATCTCAGGGCCCACAAACTCTTCCATATCAATGTTTACATGTAAATCAGAATGGAACATGAAGAATTGTAAATTGAGTCAGTTTATCATACAAGGATATGCAATACTCAAAAAGAAAATAATTTTAGCAGTAAGCAAACAAGCCTGTAATGCTCAAAATTACAGAATGGACTGCCCTTGAAAAACATGCACGCAAAGTTGTGATAATACATAGTTTCAAGTGAATGAAACACAAATTTAAGGATGCACAAATTCTGGCTAACATTAAAACAATTCAGACAACTAAAACTGGCTACGCTGATGTCAATTGAGAGAGTGGAAGGGAACACTCGACCTTAATTTACACGATCGTTTGAGTTCTAGTGCAATATGTAAGAAGACGATAAACATGTAATAAGTCATTGCTATAAGCTTTGCAAATTCACATTTTTTTCCAAGCAGAAAGCAGTAAATCACCCCCCCCCCCAAACAAAACACCCCAAAAAAAACACCAAAATGCAAAAATATACATATTCTACTTATCTCTATACGAAATGAATACCTCATGATCAAAATATGAATCTTGTTGTGCCCAATCCTAATCATATCCAAAGCTCATCATGCGCAAAATAACCGAACAAATAAAACAAATTATTTACTGCACTTGCAAAGAGAACTATAGAAAAAAATATAGTCTGTGTTAAAATTCTAGAATCTATGAGTAGCTAAGGGTAACATAAACAACATTGTCATATGAGAACTCAAAGAAATAATGCATTTTTCAGTTAAACAGGCTGAAAAAGGAATCAATTTATGGTGTTTTCATTAAATAAAACAGCAATTGCTTCTATAGGTATCAAATTTTAAACATACTAGTGTCCTTTGCAGCCAAAAAATCTATCTCTGTCAGAAGCCTTGTATCCTGCCTCAAATCCATAAAATTAACAATTTATACCAATTCATATCAGGAGACCTTAAAGCCAGGCACACATGTGAAAATATTAACCCTAAGGAGTCTTCAAAATAGGCAATGAACTCGATGGGAGCCCAATGGCATATAGAATTTTCCCAGAAATGGGCACAATAATAATGTATGTAAACCAATCTACAGAAATGTGATAAAAAGAAAATTATATCAAAAGAATGTGTCAAGATTATCTGTTTCTAAGAACGAAAAGAACTCACAACAAATGAATCAACGCAAGAGAAACCAAAGGTAAAGCAAATGTGCCATTTAAAGTGCTTTGAAAGTTGTCCAAATGTGCCCAATCAGATGAACAACTTTTGTTAAACGAAGCAACAAATGTCTCATGTCAAACAAGACATACAACTATCCAAAGCAAGAAGCAATTTATAACCTAGCATTCTCAACTCATTCGAATATCAGGAATGAATATCCTTCATAAACACGATTACATATAAGAAAAAATATGCTGAAGATCTTCGTGACAAAATCTGCATTAGTAATTAAATTGTGATAAAATCCACTAAGGTATAGTCACCCACTAGAAAGCTTACAGGAAGTTAGTTACTCTGAAGAAGAAAATTCAATTAGTAATAAAATTTGGGCATATTATGCAACAATGGAAAGTCCCAAAAGAGAAACACACGAAGTTGGAGTAAAATTAATGATGCCTTTACAAGAAGAAAATTAAGGCAAGCAATTGATACGATAAGTATAACAGTACATGAAAGAGAATAAAAGAACGGGTCAGTGGAATCAAATTAAAAAAAATTGTGAAAAATATGACTAAAAAGATGTACCAAACTCCATGTATATAGAATAGGTAAATGAAAGAAATCAAAAGCCAAAGAATGGACATCGCTCTTGGTTTCAAATGAAAAGATGTTCTAAAGGTACTGGTGAGCATGGCAAAGAGAATGAAAACCACAGTAAGAATAGGCAAATTTGATCAAAAGTTCTCCCTTGAGTATCAGAGACATCCTAAGAATATAATGCATAAATCATAATAAATCATCAATCCAAGTACGAATATTAATCGTCCAAAAACAAAAATATTGAAAAAATAAACAGTTTAACTACATTGAGAGGGGGAGAAGAAAAGGTCAGCCAGGGCGTAAACCATTGAGTTTGCTGAAATGATCTGAGACAAATTGCATTGAATTGATTGTTATCCTAAACAATATAATAAAACACAAAGAAAGACTCAGTAATTGAGTAAGCAAATACGGGGAATTATTTTAAAAGGAAAAGTAGATAATGGAACACAGAAGGCAATTGCATAGGAGAGTCAAAATCATCAGCTCTCTTTAACTAGCATAAGTTCGCTTCTTCTTCATCTCCACTTCATTCATAGGTTAAAACTCCTCCCAATGCTCAAAAATCTACTCACTCATCAAGTTAACTCTAAAATTCTCACTACCACAACATTGCCATACATAGAGGATTTACAATTCTGCACAAGTAATATGAAATTGAAGCAGTAAATTTAGAATTTCATGATAAGACTAGGCCTAATGATAATGGCTCAGCAATGAAACTAGCTAAAACTACCTGTTAAGGAATTTTCACTTAGCTTGAAAATTTCCGTTCTATCATCATCACAGATACATTTCCATGCAATAAATATATAGCTGCCCCCACAAAAAATTTTCCTAGCCATTTTCTCTCCCACCCATTGATAAATTTACCTCTTATAGCTAAAATACAAAGAGGAAAAAAATGGAGTTGTCACATGAAACTTAAAATGGCATCAACAATAAGAACGGTGGTACTTCGTCATTACGGTTATGTACAATTACTGACCATTTGAACTGGACCGTGGCGGCCGACTCATTGAAAGAAAGTCACCTTGATGAAGTGAAACGGATGGTTGAAGAGTGCAGGAAGCCGGTGGTGAAGCTCGGCGGCTTGTCCTCGACCATAGGTCAAGTGACTGCTATTGCCAGCCACGACTCAGGAGTCAGGATGGAGCTAGTGGAGGCCTCCCGCGCCGGCGTCAAGGCCAGCAAGCGATTAAGTTATGGACAGCATGATGAAATGGACTAATAGGTATGGTGTCGCCACTGGCTCCGGTATAACTTTCACCGGAGAACCTTGCAAGGTGGCGTTGCAAAAGGAGCTCATTAGATTCTTGAATTCTGGAATTTTTGGCAATGGCACTGAATCAAGCCACACATTGCCTTACTCAGCAACAAGAGCAGCAACGCTGATGAGATTCAGGTTTGAGATCCTGGAAACCATTACCAAGTTCCTTAACCATAACATAACCGCACGCTTGCCGCTACGTGGCAAGCACCGAGTCGGGAGGCCTGGTCCCACTCTTGTCCATTGCGGGCTTTTGATGGGCAGGCCCAACTTAAAGGCTGTTGGGCCAAACGGCCTTGTTCTCGACCCCGCTAGTGCCTTCAACTTGGTTACGAGGACAATTGGGCATAAGGTTTGAGATCCTGCAAACTAGTACCAAATTCCTTAACCATGACATCACCACGCTTGCCGCTACGTGGCACCATCAACCCATCGGGAGAACTGGTCCCACTCTCGTACATCACTGGGCTTTGACGGGCAAGTCGACAAAGGTTGTTAGGCCTAACGGCCGGCCTTGAGCCTTGTTACAAGGATACTTGGGCATCAGGTGTGAGATCCTAGAAACCATTAGCAAGTTCCCTAACCATAACATTGGCCCATGCTTGGGGCTACGTGGCACCATCACCGCGTCTGGCGACGTGGTCCCACACTCAGACACTGCCAGGCAGGCCCAAATCAAAGTCTATTGGGCCCAACACCAAGGCCTTCAACCTAGCTGGGGTCACCAGTGGATTCTTTGAATTGCAGCCTAAGGACGGACTCGCTCCAGTGAATGGCACAGCATTGGGTTCTGGCTTCGCTGCCGCAGCAATACTCGTAGACGCTAACATATGAGCCGTTATGCCTGAAGTTTTATTGGCAATTTTTGCGGAAGTGATGCATGGGAAACCTAAATTTACAAACCAATTGACACATAAGTTGAAGCACCATCCGGACAAATTGAAGCTGCAGCTATTATGGAACACATTTTGGATGGCAGCTCATATGTTGAAGTCCAAAGTCGCATTAGATCGATACTCTTCAGAAGCTCAAGCAAGATAGACAGAAAAGTTACCTTTTTAATTAAATTTTTATTTAGAATAAGAAATGAATTAATTTAGTTTTGATTATTTTAATAATTTTAATTGAAAATGGATTTTATAAGAAATTTTGAAGGGTGAGAAAAAATTATTCTTTCTAATTTTATTTTTTCAAATTTTTATCCAAAAACAAATAATTGTGTTCCGGGACTTTGAGAAATTTCTAAACACCAAACCACAATTGCTTCTTATCAACCTTATACACACACACATACATGTACGTAATATATATATATATATAGAGGGAAGGTCTACCCATTCTAGAGCCTTCATGCAACTTGCCTGAATATCTAGATATTTATATACAACTTAATAAATTATTTTACAAGGCTTTAGAGAATTCTAGTACTATATACAAGGATGCAGAATATGTTAGAAGGTTGTAGAGAATTTTAGAATCAGGCCAAGACTTAGGCCAAGCTGGCATACTTCAGCTGGATTTAGACCATTGGACTTGATGTCTTGGTGTTTAGACTAAATTGTGTGCTATTTGATTACTTATCGCACTACAGGCCAACGATTTAACCTCTTGATAGTTAAAAAATTTAGCGGCTTGTTACCGTATGCTTTGCAAGATCATTATTTTGCAGCCAAAAGATAAAATTAAGTAAAAATCTACCAACTCAAAAATTAATTGCTGGTCTTTTTTTTTAAATTCTTTTAAAATAATGCTTTCAAATATGCAGGAGACGTATAATTCTATATGCATCCATCTGAAATGAAAGGTAATAAGTCCGTTATCCACACCCACACCCCAAAACAATTACAGCAATGGACACAACACAATATATATATAACTGCTAAAATATATCCTCAATTATAATAAGGCTTAATTCTTATTTCATAATATTGAAAACATACAAAAATCAATCAACTTAATCATATGGTCCTAGCGCGGAGATATTGTTTGAATTATTTAGATCAATTGATCAAATCCACAAACTAAAACCCAATAATTACATAAGCAATCAAGAAATATGAAAATAAAATTCAACTAAATTTAAGATGCAAGAAAAGAGAATTATTACAACACCCAAAATTAAAGAGAGTTACTACAACACCCAAAAGAAAAAAAAAAGGAAAACAAAAATATAAAAAGCTAGCAAAGAAGTCGATTCCCAGATTTTGAAAAGCATAAACAAACAACAAGGGTAGAACGTAAAATGAAATTAAAAACAACTTTCTTCAAAACATAATTAAGAATCAACACGAATTGATTTCTTCATTGCTTCAATATGGGCACGAGCTTCTTCATTGACAAGATCATATTTTGAGATCAAAAGCTCCAACTCACCTTTTGCCACTTGAAGCCATTTCTTCTCCAAATCTCCACTCTTCTCACTCGGAATCAAATGAGCATTCTTTTTCACCAAATCAGGCCCCAATTTCAACTTAAAGAGCTCAACAACTTTTGAGCGAAGAGAAGTGGCAGAAATATCACAATCAATGCCATGAGTTTCTTGAGCAAAAGGTTCGTTCCAAATAATAATAGAGAGATCAAACAAAACTCGATCATGATGCTTCCACATCGATTTCCTATCATTTTTTGCATTATTAATGTACTTTGTCTTCAAAGCACGTAGTTTCTTTCTTATTTGAGTTTTATTAAAATCTACTTTGTTCGGGTTTGGTGCTGCCCGGGACCGGCCTGGATGGCATAATACATGCCCGGACCCGGGTTTAAGCCTGGATTTTTCACATACGGGCTGGGTCAAGCCCGGCACCTCTCGAGCACGGGTTTTTGATCCGAGCTTTCTAGCCTGCAAATTCCCGGCCGTGACTGATGGCAGAGGATGGCGATTGAGAAAGTGCCAATGGAGATGGTGGCTAAGATGGCGGTAGATTTGGCTGCGCAAACTGGAGATAGAGCAAAGCTGCGCGCAACTGTTGAGGTCTGAGAAGAGATGATGCTGATGATGGCGGTGGTGTGGCAGTTGGCGGTGGCGCTGCTGCTTGTGCGTTTCAAATTGGTGAATGGGGATCGAAATCGATTGGGATTTGGGAGAAATTGGGTGTTGGGTTTAGATATCCGTATTTCTGTATTTGGTAATAGGTTATTGGGTTTTAAATTTTTCAATTTTTTTTATATTTATTAAGAAACCGGGTACGGGCAGGGTTCTGGGTTTTAGATGCCTTGCCCGCACCCGTGCCCGGAAACATCCGGGTCATGAAATGTAATACCCGGACCCGATTTTTTTATATACGCTGTCCGGATTTTACCCGGACCAAATTACTGGGTCCAGTTCGATCCGAATTCGGTCCAGATGAATTTTTTTGACACCACTATTTGACACTGATTATCAAGGTTTTACACCTTCGTATCATTACGAGAGGGCCTGCTTCACCCGGAGAAATGAAGAATGGGGACAAGATTACCTAGACCATTGATTAGGAAAGCAAAAATGGGAATAGAAAATAACAAGAAAACTAGTCTATTGTCGAATGAGAGAACGATGAATTTAACTTAATTTATTTTAAATTCTATAAAATTTGAAGGGGTATTTAGAATTTTTTTTTTTTGTAGTCAAAAGCTCCTGAGACTGACCTATAGTAGATCGGACCATGCTTGTGTGTATCATTTCAAAAAAGAATACCAATGCTCATGAAATAGGTCAATACAAGAGGCTCAATTTGTAACTCTCTTAGATAGGCAGAAATACCTAATAGCTCATGAATGATGGGTAAAAAGGTTGATGATATTTGACCTCTTCGAATTATCTCATCAGCTCTCAATGATCAACTTTATCGTAATTCTTATTTTATTTTTATATGAAATTACTACAAAGGATAATTATTCAAAAAAGATGAGAACCTCAAATCAACTACGTATGACTAGTCATGAACTATGAGTTTATTGTAAAATTTATGTAGGATGTCAGTTGAACTCTAATTTTCTCAAACAACAGTTCCTGCCTTCAAAGCATTTGAACTCCAATTAAAAATTATGCAAATACCCTATATAAAAGGGGGTCATCGTCAACAGGGTTCCGCCATGTGTCCTGAGGGACCTAAGGATGTCCTTAGTAGCGTTACTATATAAACCAAGCTTGAACCTTAAGACGAGGGCTTCTTCCTTTTGGATTTCTCTCTAACTTCTTCTCTTTCTTCATTCACTCCAAAATGGAGGGCCTTCATTCACTCCAAAACTCTCTCTGTTTTTCCAAAAGCTCTTCACCTCTTCCATTCTTAGAGCTTTCACAACTCAATATCATATACCATATTAGTCCCCATCTCTACTACCTCTCTCTACGTAAAGAGATTGTCTTCCACACTTTTTATCTTGGTCCTCATCTTTCTAAGAGCCAACTGCTAGTTATAGGCTTCTCCATGGTAGATAAAACAAAACCAGCCTCCCACTTATCCCCACACATAAGGATACTCCTTAAAAGTATCTCTAGGGACGAAAACAGAGCTCCTCTAGATTCCACCAAATATACAAATGGAACCTAACCATACATGACCTCCAATTATATCTTCCAAATCATCTACACTAACAAGAGGAGCCTAAGAGGGAGAAGCACTATAAAGGCTTTTGATAACACGGATTCCTATTTCTCAATGATATCCCACGATCAAGACAATTAGCTGAATCCTGTGAAACCATTTCATAGAAGTTCATAGACCAAACCATATAAATCATATGTGTCCTTTATATTTATGCTTATGAATGCTTTGTTATCCCTCAATGGCATCCCCAGAGCTCCCCAAGAGCATCCTTAAAGATCCCCAGAGCTATAAGCCTTCTAAGACTCTTTGGCTCTATGAGCCTTATACAGTGCCCCTAGGCTCCCTTAAATGTAGCTTCTAATTGATCCAGGGCATCATGTCACTATCCTCCTCACCAAATAAACTGTAATGTCCCTCAGTCCATACTATTACTACTAGGACAGGTAAAAAATGAGCTAAAATAGTATCATATCATGTAAAGACTAAGACTAACAGTATTGTTGGATTGTATATTGTTTTAATCTGATTTAGCTTAGTGTCAATGGATGAGTATATTGTGCAGCAACCCATGTGACACTTAGATAAATTTTAGTACAAAAATTGCTAAGTAAGCCTAGACAACTTCTCAAACTAGGCAAGCAGGGATGTTCGTGAGAATGCTAGAGAGAAAATATCAATGTGGCCAAAGTGAATTTTTATTACTCGTAAGAGAGAAAATACAAGAGAGTTTTACAAAGTGCTTAAGTTGCTTGTATGCATGCTGGTATGTTTTATGTGTGTTGAGCAAAATGGTGGGTGTTAGGCCCTATTTATAGACTTGGTTACCTTGCTCTTGAAGCTTCCTAGCAATTGGTACAATTTGCCCAAAAATCTCCTAGGCACTTGAATGCAAAAGTGTAGAAATTTGTAGGCAACTTTCCAAGTTATAGAGAATTCTACAATCAGGTTAGGCTTGTTCACTTGCTGAGCCCACCATGGCTGACTAGTTGTGTGATGTGGCCTAGTACTAAGTACACCCTGCTGCTAAGCGCATCTTGCCTTTAGGTAGACTTTTACTAAGCGTACCAATGCACGTCAATTTAGCCTCTGTTTGCGAAAAATTTGGTCAGTCCGTGACATTCTTCCCTCACCTATGCTGGCGACGTCCTCATCATATTCTTGTGCTTATACATTTGGATGTGCTCCTCGAATTGCCATAGGTCTTCTGCATGTTTCCAAGTTGCTTCACTTTCGGGGAAGTTTCTCCACTTCACTAAGTACTCTTGTAAGCCAATACACCCCTTCTTCGCATTACTTGATCGGCAAGGATGTAATAGACATCTTTGTCATAGGCAGTAACAACTGTTGGGGTATGTCTTGACTCTCAGTGGCTTGGGTCTTCCATATCTCCACAATATGGCTTAAGTCTTCCATATCTCCATGATATGGCTTAAGTCTTCCATGATACGGTTTAAGTAAACTTATATGGAAGACCGGATGAATCTTAAGTCTTGGCAGAAGTTAGAGTTGGTATGACACATTGCCCATATGTAGGAAAATTTGAAAAGGCCCTCGTATCACTTATATTAACCCCTTGTGGACTTTCTGCAAAGTCTTGAATTGTTGGGGTAGGAGATTACTTGATCACCTTCCTTGTACTTGACATGACATCTCTTTGAGTCAGTTCTCTTTTTCATCTTTTATGCAGCTTTGTCAAGATACGCTTGCATGATGTCTCCTTCTTCGTGTCACTTGCAGGCGAGCTTGTGAACCGCTGGGATTTTTCCTCCATACATCGAGACTATGGCATTGGGGGTCATGGGCTGGAATCCCATGATGATTTCGAATGGACACTTGCCCATAGCCTCACTCTGTTGAAGATTGTACGAAAATTAGGCAATATCTAGCAACTTTGCCTAATCCTATTGATGAGCGCTCATGTAGTGCCTATGATACATCTCAAGTAGGCTGCTGATGCGCTCGGTCTATCCATCGATTTATAGATGGAAGCTTGTCGCGAACTTGATATCGACTCCCAATAACTTGAAGAGGTCTGTCCAAAAGCGTCTTGTGAACCGTGAGTCTTGATCATTCACGATGCTCTTTGGAACTCCCCACAACATTATGATATACTTGATGAAGAGACAGGCAGCTTTTTTTGCTTCGCAACCTGCAGGTGCGGTGATGAAAGTCATGTACTTCCTATAACGATCAACCACCACCATGATGCTTCCATACCCATTTGACTTGGGTAAGGCTGTGATGAAGTCCATGGAGATGTTCTCCCATGACCTTTATGCTAGTGGCATGGGCTCTAACAATCCTGCCAAAAGTTGGTGATCTATCTTGTCTTGTTGTCACACAAAACAAGTCCACATAGAGGCCTTGATGTTATTTGGCTTTAAATAGTATAGTTGTGCACTCAACTCCGGGGTGGCTAGTCCACTTAGAGTCATGGCACTCCTTCATGACTTCTTCTGCAAGTTTCCTCACCTAGGCATGAACAACCGATCTCTTTTGGTAAGGAGAATGCCTTCATCTTACCAAAACCTTCTTGTCTTACCTTTGAGAACTTTTCCTAACAAGTCTTTTGCTAGAGGGACTTGTTGGAGACCTTCTTTAATACATGAGACAAGGTCGGACATTGGTTGACTCATGCCTAGAGCTGCCAACTTTGCTTTGCAACTTAGGCATCCATAACAATGTTTCCCAGTTTGCACTCGAGCCGATAGTCGAATTTTACAAGAAATTCTTGCCACAGTGCTTACTTGGGACTCAATTTCTTTTGCATTTGAAAGTATCTCGTAGCTATGTTATCCGTTAAGATCACGAAAAGTAAGCCAAGCAAGTAATGTTGCCACATTTGTAGGCAATGGATGATGGCGGTCATTTTCTTTTACTACACAGTGTAACGGCATTCCATTTTATTGAGCTTCTAACTCTCGAAAGCTATTGGTGGCCTTCTTGGATAATACTCTACTAATGGCAAAGTCAGAGGCATCCATCTAGACTTCGAAGGGCTTCATGTTGTCCGAAAGAATGAGGATAGGTTCCTCTCTTTAATTTTTCAATTGCATATTGGCATTCGAACTAATGCCACATTCAGTTCTTCTTGAGTAGACTAGTCAAGGGTGTCACTTTCATTGAATAGCCTTTAATGAAACAACAGTAATAGTTGACCAATCCAAGGACCGATCGAAGCTTGGGTACTTTGGTTGAAGGTTTTCACTCGTGGATGGCCTTCACCTTTAAATTCTCCATCATTAGCTTCTCATCCATTATCTTGTTGCCAAGGAACTCCACCTCTCGTTGAACTCTCCATCTTGAGTAAGAGTTCGTTCTCTCATCGTACTTGAAGGATTTGTCACAAGGGTTTTACATGCTCTTTGAGGGTGGTGTTGTACACGTGAATGACATCCAAGTGCACAACGATGAAGTGGTTGAGGAATAGTTGGAGAACCTTATGCATAGGAGTACAAAACATGGCCAGTGCATTAGTGAGGCCAAATGGCGTAACAAGGAATTCAAAAGATTCATGCCTAGTCACACATGCCGTCTTTGGTTTATCTCCCTTGGTGATCTAAACTTGGTAGTACCTAGACCGTAAGTCAAGTTTGGTGAAGTATTGTACTTTGCCGAGTTGATCGAAGAGATCTACTATCAAGGGGATTAGTTACTTGTACTCGATTGTGATCTTGTTGAGCGCCCGATCGTCCATGCACATCTATGGGGAGCTATCCTTTTCTTTTGGAAGAAGATCGGTGTACCAAATGGAGCCTTGGATAGGAAGATATAGCTTATGTTTAGCATACTCTCGGACGACGCCATAGAGTAAAGTACTAAGACTGAAGGTTTTGCACTTTGCTCTAACTCGATCTAGTGGTCTACCTTTCGTTTAGGTGGGAGCTTCTTCAAAAGCTCTGGAGGTATGATGTCGTTGAAGTTGTCAAGGACCTCTTGTATAAGTGGAGGGACTAACCTTAGCATATTTCTGCAATCTTTTCCCTCTTTTAACTCCTGGATGAAGACCAAGAGGCTCGGGTCCTTCTAGAAACTACATGGTCGAGAGTGTATTCTCTGCGATCTTAGAGCATTCGGCAAGAACCATGCATGGCTTACTCTCGTCGATGATGCTTAAAGAGTTCGTGGCCAATAATGGGAAGGCATAGACTTGGTCATAGAACTCTATGCCAAAAACCATTTTGAAGTCATCCATGGGCATGATGGAGTAGTTGAGCTTTCTACAGCAGGTCCCAAGTGTTGTGTGCACACCTTGTGCAGTTGCCGTAATGGGCTTGGTAGGTGAGTTCACGCCTTCATGGTGCCTACTTCCTTTGTTATGTTAAGGGCTAGGCATTTGGCTTCATCTTTCAAAATAAAATTTTGCATTGCTCTGGTGTCTAACAACGCATGAATGGCTTGGCTGTTCATGGTCGCTCTCACGAACATGAGTCTTTTCTTTGTGGCTGTAGGTGGGTGGCTCTTAAATGTACCAAGGGGTTGGAGTGATTGTCGGTGTTCGTCCTTTAACTATGTGGAGTCCTTTACCTTTGTCTTGACTAGGCCTCTTATCTTTGGGTTGGATAGGGTAATCGATAAGTGATTCTGCAATGGTGATGGTGTCATCAAGAGATTGTACGCCATGGCTATCAAGTTCTGCCTTGGCCTAATCCTTGAGGCTATCTTGGAAAGAGAAGGGAGAGTCTTTATCGAACATGTCGATGATCTTAAGCATAAGGGTAGTGAACTCATTGTTATAGGCGTGGATACTACCTGCTTGCTTGAGCTGACGAAAGGGTGCTCGCACTTCCTTTTCCATGTTGCTTGGGGAAAGTACTTTTCAAGCTCATGTTGGAAATTTGCCCATGTGTTGATGGCACAAATACCTTTGCCTATTTTGCCATGCTTCCACCACCACTATAGTTGTGTAGTGCCTTGTAGTAACGTAAGTGTCGTGCCTACTTTCAATGCCTCATCTCGAACACCAACAGTATCGAAGTGTTGCGCTAGCCTGAATAAGAAGTTATCCACAACAGTGGCATTGCGTGCAACATCATAAGTGTTAGTCTTTGGCACGTCGATTCGGTACACATCACTCGAGCTTGTGGAAGTCAGGCTAAAAGTGAGTGAGCGCTTGTACCTCGCCTAATCCAAGTAGACTTCATCCACCTCCGCAGGGGTCGTTCATGGTTCGTCTTGCATAAAGCTACAAAGTTTAAGCAACTCATCATGAAATGCATGAAACTCCCCTCAAAAGGTGTCGGTTGGTTATGAATAAGGGCTTTAGTGACTACCGTAAAGTCGGCATACTCAACCACGAGACTGAAATTATAGCTATGCAACCCAAGAGGGGGTGAATTGGGTAATAAGAAAAATCTATCAAAAGCATAATAAAATTTAAATTACTGCTTCAAGAAATATGAATAGCAATAAATTTAACAAAGCAAAATTTAAAAAGAGTAATGGAAAAGAGAACAAACATGCGAACTTTTACATAGTTCAAGCAAACCACGCTTAAGGATTTTACTATCCATGCCTCCAAAGGCTTCAAGATACTTAGAAATGACTTCTAAGTTGTCAATAAACCTTTACAAGTGGTGTTTCAATCATACACACCTTTGCCAAAATGTTTCCCACACTTACACTGATATGCATTTGATAATGAATTTGAAGATTACAACAAATACTCTTGTTTAGAGTGGATATACAAATGATAGCTTAGTGTAACGGGCTACCAAATTTTCTACCCAATTGCCAGCCCGTGGTGTGCTCAGTAGCTAGGCAGCTCGCATTTCCAACCCAAACGCTAAGTAATCAAGTCCAACGGACCAAAACCCACCAAGGTGTGCTAGCTTGGCCCAAGTCTTGGCCTAATTTTAGAATTCTCAACAACTCTCTAGCACTTGTACATAACACTACAGTTCTTTAGAATTCTCTACACTTATATAGAAAATATTTAAATATTTAGACAACTTATGCAACTTGCAGAAAACCTCTAGAATGGGCAAACTCCCTTTATAAATAGAGCATGGCACTTGCCATTTAGGCATCATCCACCAACAAGCAACTCAAGCATACTTGTAAGGCTCTCTTGTAGACTCTCTCATTCGAGTAATAAAATCTTTCTTTGGCCTACATTGCTCTCATTTCTCACTAGGTCTCTCGCAAGTTACCTTGCTTAACTACTTCAAGAAGTCTTCAAGGCTTACTCAGCAATTTTGTGTTGAAATATTGTCCAAGTGCTGCATGGGTTGCTGCACGCAATATTTATCCCGTCACATTAATGCTAACTTAATGTATGTAGATTACCAAAATGAAAGCTCAAAGTAGGTTGCACAAACTTATTTTTACTTGATAAAGATTGAAAAACTTCTAAATTTTTTATTTTGATTTGATTTTATATAGTTTGAATAAAGAAACTAACCGTTATTGACTTTCTGGGGATTTGCGGGATCATTGCTATAATGAGACGGTTATCTGCTATGCTGACGTGGCAAGTTACTGTTACAAATTCAAATTTGAAATTTTGCTAAGCGGTTCGCCGCTAGATTTAGCCGACTAGCCGCTATGTTTCTGGGCCTTTGCAGTTTTTACCCTAAACTTTAAGAAATTATATTATGGCCAAAACAATTTAGACTTTTACAAATAGGTCCATCTAAAGCAACACTATACTGATATCAAAATTTTCAAAACCTTTCATTTTAGTCCATTATTTTGAAAAACCAAGTTCATAAAATTAATTGTCTTATAATTATAAAGCCTTTAGTTTATAAAAAATGATGATTTACTAAACAAAATCTTGAGCTTTTAAAATGCTAAATCATGCAAACATTAAATCATACCGGCTTTACAAGAATTATAGCAATGGAAATCACTTTGAGCTAGTACTCTTAATATTCATCCATGATAGTGTCGTTATCCATTGGATGTCTTGAGCTTGATATCGTTTGAATGAATTTTTGTCCTTTAAGAACTAGTGATATTGTGAAAAATACATTTATCATTTTACCCTTAAAATATGGTTTGTTATCATCAAAAGCCTAATAAAGACCATCCACCATTTCCTCCAAACTTTCAAGGGTGTCATGAGCTGTGGATATTAGAGTTTCGAGCGAGGCGACACGAGGTTTCAAGGCATCAACAAAAGTTTTCGCAAGATTTTGTCTGCGTGCATCCCTCCTTGTGGTCATGTATTGGCTCTGATGGCTTCACACCGCCAACGCCCTGTTGTGATGTGCTGGGAATTGGAGGATTGGGCATTGCTCGTAAGCTAGATTGTGTGGTGCAAACTGTAGCTCTGATACCATTTGTCACAGGATCAATATTTTACGCAGCAACCCGTGCGGCGCTTAGACAACTTCTGGCACAAAAGTTGCTAAGCAAGCCCAGAGGACTTCTCAAGCTAGCCAAGGAAGGATGCTTGCAAGAATGCTGCAGAGAAAAGAGCAATGTGGCCAAAGCAAAATTTTATTACTAGCAAGAGAAAAAATACAAGAGAGCTTTACAAAGTACTTGAGTTGCTTGTATGTATGCTGGTGTCTGTTGTATGTGTTGAGCAAAATGGTGGGTGTTAGGCCCTATTTATAGAGTTGATTGCCTAGCAAATAGTGCAACTTGCCTAAATATCTCATAGGTACTTGAATACAAAAGCGTATCAATTTCTAGAAATTTCCAAGTTGTAGATAATTCTAGACTCAGGCCGAGCTTGTTCACTTGCTGAGCGCACCACAACTAACTAGTTGTGTGAGGTGGCCTAGCGCTAACCGCCCCCATTTACTTAGTGCATCTTAACTTTGGGTGAACTTTTACTGAGCATACTAATGCGTTATATCCACCTGCATTTGTGGAAAATTTGAGCAGCCCGTGATGTTAGCCTAAAAACATTATTAAAATATAATAGATTATTTTTTATAATGGTGTTGGCTCGTTCATCTTAGAACAAGCTTCAGGGATGGACTGCAAGAGACGAACATGAAAATAAGAGAAAATATTCATTAAAAATGACATCAGCAGAGGTCGGTGATAACTCTCCGATGCTCAAGTTAGGTAAGTGTTGAAGAAAGTGATGGGTTTCTAGCAAACCCTAAAATTTGTGAAAAACTGAGAGTTATGAGGAAGATGCGAACCTATCTTTTTCAAGCTGACTTGACATTATATAGAAAGTGCCCCTTAGGGAGTCTTAATGTCCTCTTGGACACGTGATGGGTTGCAATAAGCCATTCCTCTCCTCAGATAGGGCAATTTAGGGTAATTTAATTATTTAACTTGAGTCCTTTAGTATCTATAAGGCTGAACACGTGTACAATCATGTTCAGTGCATTCCATTATTGTGTCAGTGGACTATTGTTGGTGATAGCTGAGGTTAACCTCCGATTAGCTATAACAACCACCCCAAACTTTGAGGCTAAATCTAATTATAGTTCACATATATACTAAAATATCTGTTCGCAATCATTAACAATTCGATCCTCAAACATAATTAGTACAAGACACAATAAGCAAACTAGTTTGTCATATAACAAAATACAAACATACTTATGATATGCCATGGTCTTTTAAAAATATTGTGAAACAAATGCATCAAAATCTCTATCTTTCTCACATTCAAACTTTGCACTTCCTTTCAAGTCGCTCACTTAAATTACCTTAATTCTATTACTACTCAGTAGAACTCTCACTTGACTTTAACATCTCTGGGATTCACATAAAAATCCTTCACCCAACTTATCTCTTAAACATAACATCTAAAGTGTCCCCTAAGCAAGTAATGAGTTTAAGAAACTGAGCAAAATAGAAAATTTTCTTACTTCCTTCAAATTCAATTTGCTAAAATCTACTTTCTCATTTCATAGCAAACATAATGCATATTCATGCTTATGCCAATGAACTTTCACACATAGTTTTGCCCATGTACATAAACACTTTTGCACATAACAACACATCACATAAAAAAATGGGAAGAATCATATAAATCTATATCCGTACATATTAAAATAGGCTTCAAACATATCAAACATATACATATTATTTATTTGATTCATTTAAAAGTCTAGTTTACTTACTTTATGGCATCCAGATGTAACAAATGTGTATTGATATCATCGTCCTAAAATCAATAAGAAAACTATCACAAGATAAAATTAGATCGTGATTATAAGCTCCAATATCCTCAAATTTCTCATTTAGCACATCTCTTAAACTTAAGCTCAAATTGAAAAAATTATCAAAATGCTTTACTAATCAATGATGACTGAAAAATCAACCAATAGTGATTGAGAAAATCAGGATAGGAGCTTCAAATCGTTCTAAATCCAATGGTGGCTCTGGTGTGCTCCGACATGCAGCGATGGCACAGATCGAGCTTCAATAGGGGAGCTTGTGTCAACAACTAATTGTCAGCAATTTGACTACTTTTGGTGACGGTTACTGGTTGGGCTCTGAAAAAAGTGCTGTGAGGGACAAAACCCAGGTGGTAGCATGACCAGAATTGAAGAAAATACGCCGATTTGAGACAGTAATTTCTTAACTACTTATATTTTTAACAACAGCCTCTAGTCATTTTCCTAGGGCAACAATGGCTGAGGACTAACCATCAACTCTTAGGAGTTCGATCTATGTCCTACTTCATTAATGATGTAACCAGAAATGGAAATGGTAACCAGGTTGGATTCAAGTTTGACCTGGTTCAGCTACGCTCTCTCTCTCTCTCTCTTTTTCTCTCTCTTTGTGTGTCTCTCTCATTTTTTTCCTTTCTTTCTTTCTTTCTTTCTTTCTCAGTCGATCTCTCATTTTTTTCATTCTAAAGTCTACTAAGGAGCAAAAAAGACTAAACTACCTTTGCGAGAATTCAGGTTATTACAATCTTATCTCCTTAAAAGAATTTCATCCTCAAAATTCACTTTTAGTAATGCTTAAAAGAAGCTCCACCTTAAAATTAGTTGTGAATTGAAAATCCTCATAAAGACGTCAACAAAATATATCATGCTTTTACTGCACTACTCTAATACCTCAATTATATATATTTCTTAGCAAGAAATCACAATGTTTTAAAATTTGGCATGACCTAATTCTAATCATCTTTACAACATCCTTCCCAAGCGATGAGGAATATCACTAATATCCACACATTTTTTATTAGGAATTGCTCTAGTACCATATGTATTGACCCACCCCAAATTTGGAGGGCAAAACTAACTATAACTCACATATATATTTAAATATCTTTCCGCAATCATTAATAATTTCAATCCTCAAACACAATTATTAAACTGCAACGGAAGAATTGTGAAATTTTACCAAACCATCTACCATGCTCAATTTAAGTCATTCTCGTCACTCATCATGAATCCATCATGATTTATGAGAATCACAATAAACTATAATGGGTATGAAACTCAATAAACAAACTAATTTTTCACAGCAAAATACATACATACTTATATATAATGCAAGTGGATGACATGACATGGCATGGCATGGTCTTTTGAAAATATTGTAAAACAAATGCATTAAAATCTCTTTCTTTGTCATATTCAATTTCACACTTCCTTTCAAATCACTTACTTGAATTACATTAATTCAATTATTACTTAGTAGGAATCTCACTTAATTTTCATAACTTTGAGCTTCACATAAACGTCGTTCACCAATTATCTCTTAAATATAACACCCCAGGAACAATAATCAATTTTAGCTCCAATGGTTTGTAAAGGAACTCTACCTTCTCTGATCTATTCGGCGCGGAATAGAAAAGAATACACCAACCCTAAGAGCCCCTGGGAGTAATTGTGGATCCAACGCAATAATAGAAAGAGTTGCGTTTGGTCTTATATTTTGTATTTGGGCCCGAGCCATCAATGAGATAACACTCTGGAAGAGCTAGAATTCTAACCTTGTGTCAGGACCAAGCAAAATGGAAAACTTACTTACTTTCCTCAAATTCAATTTGCTAAAATCCACTTTCTCATTTCATAGAAAACATAATGCATACCCATGCATATGCCAATGAACTTTCACACATACTTTTGCCTATGTACATAAACGCACTTAACGTAAAACAACACATCACATAAGCACATGAGCATAATCATATAAATCCATATCCATACATATTAAAATAGGCTTTTCAAATATGTCAAACATGTACATATTGTTTATTGTTATTTATTTAAAAGTCTAGTCTACTTATCTCTTGGCATCTACATGTAACGAATGCGTATTGATATCATTGGCCTAAAATCAATAAGAAAACTCTCACAAGATGTAATCTGATCATGATCATAAACTCCAATGTCCTTAAATTTCTCGTTTAAAAATCTTCTAAACTCCACCTCAAATTAAAAATTACTAAAATACCCTTATCAATCAATGGTGACCGAAAGTCAACCAACAGTGATTATGAAGGTCTAGATAAGAGCTTCAGCTCATTCTGAATTCTGTGGTGGCATCAGTGTTCTCCAACATGCGACCATGGCTCTAGAATGAGCTTTGATAGTCAAGCTTGTGTTAGTAGTTGATCAATGGCGATTTGTCTACTTTTGTTTATTGTTACCAATCAGGCTTTGAAGAATGTATAGTAAGGGAAAAAACCCAGGTGACGGCATGACTAGAACCAACGAAAAATGCACCAATATGACTAAGTGCTTTTTGAGATTGGTCGAATAGTGGCCTCTGGTTGTTTTTCCACAACAGCAATGGCTGGGGACTAATTGCCAGCTCTTGGGGGTTCAGCCGATGTCCTACTTCCTTGGTGACGTAGCAAGAAATAGAAATGGTGACCAATTTAGATTTTGGTTTGACCAGTTCAATTGCGCTTTCTCTCTCACTCTCTCTTTATCTCTCTTTCTTCTTCTTCTTTCTTTTTCAGTTGATCTCTTATTCTTTTTATACTAAGGTTTACTAACAAGCAAAAAGACTACAATACTCTTAGGAGAATTTGGGTATTATATACTAGGGTTTAGGGCAATTGATACCTCTATTGTGGGCTCAGATTTTAGCTAATATGTTTTCCTTTCTCACTCCTGCTACGGTTATTATTGATGAGATATTTTGGAGGGATTTGGACTGGTCCCTATGGGCTCTGTATCATGTTGTTGTGTAATAATTTTAGTATAGACCAGGTCATTGTTATAATGGTCCTCCATCTATGCATGACAACTTCAAGACTTTTTATGAGACATTCTTTGCATTTCTTAGCTTAATAATGTGACTTAAGAAATACTCTTTTTTGGAGACCTTTTCGTTTTATTCCTGCCCTTTGATTTTTCCTTTTCATATTCTCTAAGGGTATATTAGTCATGGCAGTTTCTATACACATGTGATGCTCTTATTTTATGATCCAACTTTTACCACCAACATTTATGGTTATTAATAAATCTTGTGATTTATGGCAATGAAACCCATCAACTTTGGAATTTTTGCAAGGTCGTTGGTCTTTTATGAACCACCATGAGGATTTACTCACAAGGCTTCAAAACATCTACCGATTAATCAAACTATCAACTATAGGAGTTAATGCCATTTTGCTAAACTTCTCCAGAGTTAATGAAATTGCGGGAGCATAAAGAACCAAAGTTTTAGAAGACTTAGAAATATTGAATCATAATCGATAGAGAGTGGATCACAATTACAACTTCAAAAACAATTGTCCATGCTTAAAATCATAACAGAGATTTTTAATTTTACAAATATGAGGGAAAATGATGGGTGTATGAAAACTGATAACAAGGAACTGGGAGCTATATAGGATATCTTGAGGAACAGAATTTTTTAATTTTTTTATGGGGTTAATTGTGAAATGGGGGCTACTGAGAGGAATAAATAGATCAAGCATGGCCTCAGGTGAAAATTCCACCAAAATGGGCTTCATACTTGGTGCCCAATTGGAAATAATCTTATAGAATGGGCAAAATCTATTTTTTAAGAGCAATGCAATTCGACATGCTTTGACATCTGCGCTAGGCCGTATTTTCAGCACTCGTATTTCTTTATTTGTGGTGTGAAAAGAGATTTAAATAATATTTATCTTTGTATTTTTTTGGTTATATATCTAGAGAAAATCTTACACAAATACTTTTGAACATATATGCAATAACTAAGGTGTGATATCAATCGCTAGATTTCATTTTTCTTAACATTGTCTAATTCTAAGCAACTTGCACAAATGCCTAATGTCACGGGCTACTCAAATCTCTCGCAAATAGAGGCTAAATTGGCACACGTGGTTGTGCTCAGTAAAACACCCCCAAAAATGGGATGCACTTAGTTAGTGGGGTGCACTCTGCACAATAGCAGGATGCCCTTAGCACATGGGTTCGCTCAGTACGCATTATGCGATGTGCCTAGAAGGGAGTGCGCTCAATACAACAGCGGGATATGCTCAGTACAATAGTGCGCTTAGCACTGGGCCACCTCACACAACTAACTAGTCATGGTGCACTCAGCGCATGAGCAAACTTGGCCCAAATTTTAGACTTTTCTACAACTGTTAGTATTCCAGAGTGTTCTAGACTTTTCATTTGAGTCCTATGAGATATTTGTACAACTTGCCAATTGTTAGAATGCTTTAACACCTAGCACCAACATCTATAAATAGGTGTGAGCCTTCCTCATTTGCTCACCAACCACAACACACACACACACACACACACACACCAGCACACAAACAACACACACAAGCTCTCAACCTCTCTTATAAAAAGCTCTCTTATCAGTTTACTCTTTAGTGAGTAATAGAATTATATTTGGCCATATTACTCTCTTTTCTCTCTAGTATTTGTCACAAGCATTCTTGCTTGGCTAGTTTGAGAAGTTCTTTAGGCTTACTTAATGACTTGTGTGCTACAAGTCGTCTAAGCGCCGCATGGGTTTACTGCAGATTAAAATCATCCCATGACAGTAAGCTCTAGTTTGTTCAATCAAATTCTTGAAAGCCTTGTAGCACTAACTGCCTTCTACAACACTACTCCATTGCAGTTCATTTCGGTTCCAAAACACTTGATCTATATTTTTCATAATTTCTTTCCCTTGTGATGACCTAATTTTGGTTTTGTTAAACTTAAATCCCACCTTCCAAGTACGGTAAATGTAGCTCTCATTTAGGAATTGGTCAGCAAAGAATGGCCAACACAAGTAAAGGCACCCTATTTCTCACATATTCCATTTATGGAATTCCAACCACAATGGTGATTAAAGTGGTGACTGAGAACCTTTTCTTCCGGCACCCACCACACCATCTGATCACAAGTGTCCACTTGGTCTTGAAACTCGTGAAGGCATGCGTCATTTGCATCAGTGGTAATCTCTAGCCAGACAATTGATAAAAATGGTCTGTTGGTGAGTTTAAGTATCCTGATCCCATCATGCCAACCTTTAGAATTAGATTTTGTCGAAAACTGTGAAGCCGCCAAATTCAATGTAAATGAATGAAATTGGTAGCTTGAGTCTTTTGGCCACAAGTATCCTATAGAATTTCCTAGCCAGTTGCTTGCCGAAAGTGATCCCATTAGAAGAACTTCTAGAAACAATGCAAATGCTGCAGACTAGAGGTCAAATTTTGAGTTACAAACCACACGGTATGCTATTTTCATACCATCATTGTGCCTAACAAAGAGTACTAAAGATGATTTTCTGAGTGGCTAAGTCACCAACAGAGGCCCATTCTAAATTAGATCCTTTAATTAAGGGCATGTTTTGTGCCAACAAAATCATCTCTTTTCTAATTGGAGTTCTTGAAATAAATACAAAATCGAAGAAGTGATGATTGAAATAAAGAACTTGATGGTGGACCTTTGAATTCCCTTTCCTTGTTCTCTCCGAGGAGAACATACACAACTATAAAGAACTTCATTTGAAATTTTATTTCTAGTTGTGACTGGACTTCGGACATTTACTTTTACGAACATAACTTTCATCTTCAATATCACTCCTAAGCTTATCTGCTACATATCTTTGTCTTTGTTTTTTATTGTTTTCTCTCTTTTGATATTATATCAGTCGTGCTAGAAGTTACTTAAGTGCTGCACGAGTTCGTCGCGCATTAGAGCCAGGCTTGCACTCACGGAACTAGCTCACAAGCAATCGCCAATCCCCCTAGCACATTGCAAGAAGGCGTTGTCGGTGTGGATGCTCCACCAAAGCTGAGCCATGGCCAAGAGGAAGGACGAGCTCAAGGGAAGTCCTGCTGTAAGTCTAAGGCCCCATCCATGGATGCCTTAAACCTCGTGTTGCCACTCTCGAAACTTTAATGTCAACCGTTCACGACATCCTTGAATCATTGGAGGAAATGGTAAATAGTCTCAAGGGCAAATATGCTGACTTTACTGTTGCAACTAAGGCCTTCATCAATGACCAAGTCAACACCCTACGACAAGAGTTTCGAGCATTTCAGGACGAGTTACTCAAACTCCGTAGTTTCGTGTCAGACAAACTGCGAGCGATCTATGCCAAGGGTGATGAAGTTCGCTCGGATTGGGCTTGGTATAATTGTGCACTCTTTGGTAGCCTAGCCTCGATGAGCACAAGTGATGCATGCCGCATTGACTTGCCAAAGCCCGATACCTACGATGGTGCACACAATGTCACCGTTGTGGACAACTTTTTTTTGGGCTAGATCAATATTTCGATGTCATTGGTTTTTATAATGAGGCATCGAATGTGGGCACAGCACCCACGTTCCTTCGAGGTGCCATAAATGACGCCACAAACTATGGTGGCAGCAAAAGCATGGTGATATGGGCAAAGGCATTTGCGCCATCAATACTCAGGCAGATTTTCAACAAGAGCTTCGAAAGCACTTTGCCCCAAGCAACACCTAGAAAAAGGTGAGAATGCATCCATGTTAGCTCAAGCAAATGAGTAGCATTTGTGATTACATCAACGAGTTCGTTACCCTTATGCTTAAGATAACCGACATATCGAATAAGGATTCTCTCTTCTACTTCCAAGACATCCTCAAGGATTGGGCCAAGGTGGAGCTCAAGTTGTGTGGCGCTCAATCTCTTGATGATGCCATTGTCATCGCGGAATCACTTGCCAACTACTCTGCCCAAGCCAAATAGAAGAGGCCTAACCAAGGCAAAGGTGGGGGGAGGGCCGAAAGGACAAAAGCAGAAATCAGAAGGATTAGGGACAGAACAAGCCTCCAAGCGGTAAAGGCAGGCAAAGTAAAATCGATAGGAAGAAAGAGCAGCCCAAGCCTCGAACTCCATGCATCATTTACAATGGCCCACATTGAGTGTGCGACAACCCCAAGAAGAAGTTGCTCAATGCCCTCTCTGTTCAACTCAAAGGCAACCCTACACTGACCGTGGACCAACCCCAGCACAGCATAGGTTCCCTTCAATGCCTTGGTGCACTCATGAGCCAATCACCAACACACATAAAGAAAGGGCTCATATATGTATGTATGTCCATCAACGGCCAAGTCATTTGAGTGTTGCGAGACACTGGAGCAATACACTACTTTATCTCGAAAGATGAGGCCAAGCGCCTAGGCCTCAAGGCTATAAAAGAAGGAGGCAGCATGAAGACGGCAAACCCACCTGCCAAACTAATTGCGGGCACTGCACAAGCTGTGCATGTTACAATTAGTGACCTTCGACCATGCATAAAAATATCACGTACAAATTAAAAATACAAAAAAAAAGAGAGAGGAGAAGTTACGATACTAACCTTATCACGTTGATACAAACTATAACGAAAACACACTCAAGTACTACAAATGTACAAAAACATGAAAAGTGAAATAAAAATAAATAAACCACAAATAAATTAATTAAAAATAAAGTACCAGGTGGTTGAACCAGTGATCTAAACGATATTAACAATATATTAACAAAAATAAAATAAGGCGGTATTATAGAACCAGCTATATATATAAAAAGAAATACTTATCTCAAGATGCAGATTTTTTTTTACAAATTTTAAAAATTACAACTAATTAAATGATTCATTCAAATTATTGAGATTTTGGTGTAATTTTTAAAATTAATATTCACATTTATTTGGTCCAAGTTAAGTCCAAATTGAGTCTAAATACGTTCAAATTGTAGGTTCAAATTCTCTTATTACGGGAAATTTCAACTGAGGGCCTGTTTGATAAATTTCTAAACTTTGTGGTCAATCCATAATTTTCAGAACTAGTGACAGAAAACTGTTGGGTGAAAGTGAAATTTTTAAAAATTTTGTGGGCGAAGCAAAATTTAAGGGAAGGAGAATAAAAAAATACAAAAACCTGCACAAAAAGTTGTTTACATAATATTTATAAAGAAAATTAACTCTACGAATTAAAATGACTTACTTCCCTGGCAATGGTGCTAAAAACTTATTGTGCAAATTTTGTTGTACTCTCAAATGCACGAATCTATTGCAGTATAGATTTGTAGTGCAAGTGTCGATCCCACGAGGAGGTAGATTTAATCGTGTATAGGGTTAATCTTTCAAGTTTATATGTAGATTGGTAGAATGTAATTTTTGAGCAACATTTAAATTAAAAAGATAGTGGGAACAAATTAAAGATGAAACAATATAAAATAAGCGCTTGAGCCTTTAGATTCACACTCAACATTTCGTTATAGGCTTAATATTCCTTTTTAAATTCCAATTAATCTAATGAGGAGGGGGTGTTTTCACTCTCATAAATCTAACTATAATAAATAGGGTATCAAGTGCTCATTATGCCAAGGAAAAATAATCTTATTTTAAATGCGTGTCAAGTACAGACTGTGCTAGGTGATAATAATTCTACTGTCGACAATGTCGCAAGACTATCCATTAAATAACTCTGACTTATTCTCTATCAACACTGAATCAAGATGGACCACTAATAATGAGGAGAGATTTTTCTCTAATTAATAAAGTATAAAGTGTTCATCTGCCAAGTAGTAATAATTTTGCACTAGGAAGCCAGCATACTAGTGCAAAATCTAAACAAAATTATTACTATCTATCAATGACGGGTCAAAACAACCTAAATAAATCAGAGAAAGAGAAAGTAAACTTACCAAATTAAGCCCATGGATCTTGTTAAGGCTTCACCTACAACCTAAGCTTGAAAATAAATTAGCTACTCATTTTTTAACTAGAGGTAAAATAGAAATCTTATTAAAATACATAGAAAATACAAGATAGAGAGAGAATTTCATAAAATGGGGCTCAAAAATGAAATCTGGAATGTCAAATTAGAGGGGAGCAACCCCTATTTATAGATACACTGAATAACTCATAAGCTTTGATTGGATGGAACACATTATCAGGGCTATCAGTCAACAAAAAGTCAACTTTTTTATCAATAATGTATCACCGCGTCATCAGTCAATGCCACATCATCTGTCAAAGCCACATCAACATTTTTCGATCGAATAAGATATGTCATGTCATCAGTCAACACCACGCTAGTTGGTCAACCCAACATCAGCTGCGTTCTACCAAGATTTTGGAATTACGGCACTATTCACGTATACAGTTTTGCCCTTATGTCCTTCCCTAAGATTTTCAGCTATTCTGAACCCAAAAACGTTATCTATTTTGCTGTCCGACCTCTCCATAATCATAAAATAGATAAAATACCCCTAAAATACATAAAATACTTAAATTATAACAAGACACACATAATTAAAGTTTAAGGAACATAAATAAATAAAAATATAAATGTTAGTGAGACTTAGAGAAAAAAATGACAATTATATCCTTTGTAAATATGCATTTTCCAGTACTCAACATATTTCATCACGACTTTGCTAAAGTTCGAATGGTGCCAGAAGCATCATGGTCATGGTGGAGCGTTATAGCAAGTACGCAACAATTTTTGTTGCTACACCCGCCAATTGCAAAGCCGACAAAGCCACCCATCTCTTCATCAAGCACATCGTGAAGCTATAGGGAGTCCCAAAGAACATAGTAAGTGATCAAGACCCTTATTTCACCGATAAATTTTAGATATAGCTCTTCACGATACTGGGCACTGAACTCAAATTCTTGACGAGCTTCCACACACAAATTGACGAGCAAACTGAGCACATCAATGCCCTACTCGAGATGTACCTAAGGCATTACGTGAGAGCTCACTAGCAAGATTGAGCAAAGTTGCTGGATGTTGCCTAATTCTCATATAACTTACAGCAGAGCAAGGCTACAGGCAAGAGTCCATTTGAGATCATCATGGGATTCTAGCCGATGACTCCCAATGCCATAGCCTCGACATATGGAGGAAAAAGTCCAGTGGCTCATAAGATCGCACGCGAGTGGCACGAAAAAGTGGACATCACTCGAGCGTATCTCGACAAAGTCGTGCGAAAAAATAAAGAAGTGGGGTGATATGCGGAGACGCTAAGTCGAATACAAGAAAGACGACCAAGTGATGATCGAGCTCCTGCCTCAACAGTTGAAGACTTTGCGGAAAGTCCAAAAAGGATTAATGAGGCAATATGAAAGGCCTTTCTGAGTAATACGACATGTAGGCAACGTATTGTATCAACTCCAACTTCCGCCAAGGCTCAAAATTCATCTGGTTTTTCACGTGAGCGTACTCAAGCCATACCACGGAGACGAGGGAGACCCAAGCCACGAAGAATCAAATAGAGCCCCAACAACCGTAGTCACCGCATTTGACAAGGATGTGGACTATATTATTACCGACCAATCATTCAAAGAAGGGGCGTATCGCTTACAACGAGTACTTGGTGGAGTGGACAAGCCTCCCTGAAAGCGAAGCTACGTGGGAATGTGAAAAAGAATTATGGTAATTTGCAGAGCACGTCTAGAAGTTCAAGCATGAGAACACGACGAGGATGCCGCGAGCATAGGTGGGGGAAGATTGTGATGGGCCACTCAAATCATCCATAAACGAAGGTTAAATTGGCGCGCATGGATGCGCTCAACAAAGTCCGCCTAACAGCGGGATGCACTTAAGCGCAGGTTCACTCAGTATGCACAATGGATTGCAGCGCTCAGTACAACAGTGAGATATGCTCAGCAACGGAGTGTGCTTAGCGTTGGGCTGCCTCACATAATTAGCTAGCCATGGTGCGCTCAACAATCAACTTAGCTTGGCCCAAATTCTAGAATTCTCTACAATTATAAATATTCTAAACCATTCTAAAAATAAGCATTTAAGTCTTAGGAAATATTTTTGCAAGTTGCTAGGAAGCTTCAAGAACTTGGCATCCAAGTCTATAAATACCCCATGGCACTTGGCATTTGGACATCCACCAAAACAACAGGTAACTCAAGCATACTTGTAAAGTCCTCTTGTAAAGCTCTCTTGTAAAGCTCTCTCTTTCGAGTAATAAAATTATATTTGACCATATTGCTCTTGCTTCTTTCTAGCACTTGTCGCAAGTATCTTTGCTTAGATAGTTTGAGAAGTGTTTTAGGCTTACTTAGCGACTTGTATGCTAGAAATCATCTAAGTGCCGCACTGGGTTTGCTGCACACTAAACTCAACCTGTGACATTATGCTAGTTGGTATTTATATTTCTCCTAGTAGCATTTATTGTGGCATCATATCTGTATAAAATTAAAAGATATATTTTCATGAAGTTGTTTTAATGTAAGGTGGATAGGTCTAGTAAAGCGAGCAAACAAAGTGCTTCAGTTGTTGATAATGCCTTGAATATTGTCAGGCTTTCAATGAAAAGAGGAATTTTACCTGGTAAGTTTGTTCTTTTGTTTTATTTTTGAGTCCATCTTGTTGGGCAGATGAATCTGTTAGATGTGTGTATGTATGTATGTATGTATGTATGTATGTATGTATGTACAGGCTCTGGGGTTGCATTTCTACATGCTTTAAAGAAGTTAGACAAAATGCACACAACAAATTCTGGTGAAAAGGCTACTATTCAGCTTTTACAAAATGCTCTCTTTACTTATTCCATTGTTTTTTAATTGTTTGTTTCTTAGATCTAATTGTGCATTGAAAATCAATGTTTGATTTTTTGCAGCTCTTATTAATAGTTTGAGCTTGGATCTGCAGGTGCTCGTGTCCACAATTGCTTCCGCAACTAGATTTTATGGTCCATCTGTTGTTAATATACTACTAGAGGAGGATAGTCCTGATTGTGGAGACGATCCAACTAAAAGTTTATTCCTTAAATAAAGAATAATAAAAAAAAAAAAACTTGATTGATTTCAGTAAGTTGTGAATTGAACCAAATAACAAGCTTTCATCTCTGTTTATGCCAGGTAAATACGTCGATATAATCAAGTCTAGAATTTTTGATCCATTCATAACATTAAAAGGAGAATTGTCCAAAGTCAAATGGTAAACGGCTTAACCTTTTAATTGTTATAATAAGTTATAGTTACTACAAGCAAATACTAATTCTTATTGCTTATTTAGGTTAATCAATGACAAATATTAGATTTAGCACGTCAGCCAGGGGAAACGAGATACTTGTAATAAACTTGCCTATGATTATGGTGGACACAATAATTTTGTTCTTCTCCTTATTATCGCAATTGTTTATCCTTAGAGAGTTACAATCTGCGATAAATAGAATAGAAAATTTGACTCGGATATTTAAATTTATTTTCAATATTACCCTCTGGACTGTGCACGTGCTTGGTAATTGGGGAGATTGTATACAACAGTGTAACATATGTATTTTTGTTTCAATTTCAATAGAGTGAAAAAAAAAAAAAGAGGCGCTTGAAACAAAAATATATATATAATTAAAGGAATTAAACTGAAAAAAAAAAAGAAGAGAGAAAGCAACGCACACGTGAGAGTGAGAGATTGAGAGAGAGTGTGTGAGACTTTTGCAATCGACCTAAGCCCACGAACCCAACCGGCCATATTTTTGATTTCTGACCACCTCACCCAGCCAAGGAAGGTACCAATCGAAAGCCCTTGAACTGCCAGTCATCTTTCCATCATCGTTGCCACCAAAAAACCGCCAGAACACCATCAATCGAAGCCGTGAAGAACTGTGGAATTGCAGCGATTTAGCCGATTTCCGGCTGTGCCACCATCTAAGTTTTGTTCTCCACACCACCATCTTCAATTTCCAACCATCCACAGCCACCTGGAGAGCCAATTTGCCATCGACCGGCCACTTGGATGTTCACAGCTATCGAGCTGGATTTTGATGCCGTTGCCGCACGTGGGAGCACACCGCCGGTACCGTTGGACTCAACTCGGTCTGAAGTATCTAACTCAAGCTCTCCAGTTGCCGTCGCTTGAATTTCGGTCGCCGTTGACCAGCAAGAGCATTTTGGAAGACTCGCAAGCGAGAACCAGTCTGCCGGCGTGGACGGCAACTGAGCCTGAACATCATCACTACTAGTGAAATATATAAAACCTATTTTCATAGTTTAATATGATAATAAAGTATGTTTATCAAATAAGTATTTTAAATTATTGAATTAAATGATTTTCTCGAAATGAATTTTATTTACATATTGATACGTGATTAAAATGTGTATGGTTAATTGTTTTCCGTATCGATTTTGAATAAAATATGATAGCATGGTTAAGACAAGAAGAGTTGATTGGAATGTGTTAATAGAAATAAAAGTATAATTTAAATATTGTCTTTTTAAATCATTGGACAGTACCCTTCCTCTTTCCTAGTTACTATGATACAGATGAGATGAGAGACTTTTGGGGCCCGTCTGAGTACACACAGAGATGCTTTGGGTTGTGTGTTTGGGCGTTTTTGCCCTTTGGGGCCATATGTATGCAGTATAATGAATACAGATATACAGATATTGAGTTACAGGCCTTTGGGGCCCCGTCTGAGTACACACAGAGACTTTGAGCCCTGTGCTTAGGTGTCTTTGTCCTTTGGGGATTGAATTATGCATGCACAGGTATGATGTGATATGAGATGGCACTTCCTTGTTTATTCGTGTAGCTTCAGGACATGACGGTACCTAAATAGTATGCCATTGCACGTTCGTTGATGTTCGAATATTACAAGATCATTCCCATGGGTACTTGTTTAGTGACAGTTTTGGTATTCAGTATTTGTTATTATAAGTATTATGATTTCCTTGATTTTATGCAATATTGTGTATTATCGTTATATCAGTGCATGATTTAAATTAAATAAGTTTACTTAAGTTCTTATGATAGTTTGATGACATTATTTAGAGGAAGATTAAATTATTTTTACAGTAAGTTTATTTTTAAAGAAAACTATTATCTATTTACTGAGCTCACTAAATTTTATACTCACTCTGTTTTATCATATTCCCCCCCCCCCCCCAACAGGAGATTGCATGTTTACTAAATCAATCCTGCGACTGTAGATATTTTGAGCTTTTGGCCACATTATACATAGAAGACATAGATGATTTTTTTGGGACATTTTGATCATCTCATTATCTTGGGGTTGTATAATTTTGTTATATTATTCTTTTGAGACTAAGAATAAATAATTTTGTTGTATTATTCTTTTGAGATTAAGAATAAACCAATGTATATTATTAGCCACCATAATATAATCCTTTGGTACTTTGGAGATATCTTGAGTAAAATTCGGTACTATGGCTGAGAATTTTGAGTATTGGAATTGGTTGTTTATTGAACTATTTGAAAGTGTTTGTTTTACCCATTTGTTGGTTAGAAGTGTTATATATATAGGGGAGATTCTGCCAAATTTTCAATAGAATCCTTATTAATTATTTTATTATCAGTTTAGTTTTGAATAAGCCTAAATAAACTCACCTAGGAGGTCAGGGCGGATCGTTTCAAATAGTTCTTAGAGATTGTATATAGATAGCTCCTTACTCTTTTTATTCCAATTATCAATTTTAGTTTTCAAAAAGAGAAAAAGCTATTTTCACCCTTATAATATCGGCTTGCGATTTACAAAGAAAGTGAAGCTAATAGTTACCATAATTTTTTATTCTCATGTTACCAGCATGCCAAAGCATTGGTGGCCGGCTAAATTAAAACAACTAATTTTATATCATTAACTATAATACCTAATTTTTCTGGAAAAAAAAAATAAAAAATTATATCGTGTACAATCAAATTGATTAGCTAGCATGGATGGGAATGGAATTTGATTAGTGATTAGCATTACATATACAATCAGATTGATTAATTAACAGTTACCATAATGCTAATGTTATAAATTAAAATAGGAATAACTAGAGGTGTTCGCGGATCGGATTTTACGGATTGAACATCAATCCATATCCGATCTATGATTTTACGGATTGTAAATTTTTAATCCAATCCAGTCTATATATCTACGGATCGGATGCGGATTTGACCCAATCCATACCTAATCTACCATTTTACGGATTGGTTTGTGGATTAAAAATTTTTAATTCTGTTTATTCTATGAAGTAATTAAATAAAAAAATTTAATATATAAATAATTTTACTACCGATCAAATTCAAAATTAAATAAGATTTAAATAAATTAAGTGTCTAAATAAAATTAGAATAATACAGTAAAAGTTTCAAATTATAACATAGTGAAAAGAAAAAATCTCATTTATTTAAATCAATACATGAAAATTAACTAAAATTATAAAAATTAACTGTTTAGAAAGCTATATTTATTTATTTAATTATGTTTATTATATATTATTATTGGATAAGATATGTATATTGTTAATGTAACTACATTTTAACTTATTTATTTATTAGTCAATAGTAATGCCACATTTACAAGTTTTTTAATTAAATAAATATTTATTTTCTATTTTTTTTGTGGATTTTTCCAATCCATCAATTACGGATTTTTAAATTTTCAATCAAATCCAATCCACCAATCCACAGATCGGATTTTTACGGATCGGATTTCTGTGGATCAGACGGATTATGCGGATCGGATTGGATTCTGAACACCCCTAAGAATAACATTATGTACTTGTGAAAATAATACTATATCTAGGCTAATCTAATACAGTTAGAATATTATCCAAATTAATCCTATTTATATTAAGAATTCTTTAATTACACCACTAAAATTATAGGTAATAATTACATCAAAACATTCAATTTTTTTGGATCAAATTGAAATCGAGAAAAATAATAATAATTTTAGAGTGTATTTAGAATATGAAACTTTGAACTTCAATGATGCAACAAACATCGAAAACGACTCAGCCCTTCATTTGAATCATATTTTTAGCTCTAGACTTGGCCGAGATTGAATCCAACCTGGCCCATTGCCAAGCCTAAATGATTGTGATCTAATGACTAAAAATTCATGTTTAAGTTATTGTTTAGAATTATATTTTTTTTCACTCTTATTATTAACATTTATTATTATTATTATTATTATTATTATTATTATTATTATTATTATTATTATTATTATTATTATTATTATTATTCTATTTTTATGTTGAGTTTGGTCGTAAGGAATTTAATAAATTATTTTTTATTTAACTTTAGCAATAATACAACACGTAACAATCTAATCAAATTAATAAGTAATTAAATCAAATACAAAATATTAAATTAATAAAAAATAAAGATAGATGCTAGTGAAGTGAGTTACGATCATTTTTGTGGTGCATGAGTATTATTTTTTTAATTTTTATTAATGATCGGTTGGGTCAAGGCTTTTTTATAAGACCCTGACCTTGACTAAAAATGTAATCGGACCTAGTTTCTTAAGCCCTAGCTCAACTCTTGACCGCTCAAATTCGAACCGAGGCCCTAAAATATAGGTTGGATTAATCGAACCAATGAGGATAAGGCTTTTTTACCATTCTTACTGAATCCTTTCAATGACTTAAATTGAAGTTGACGTGAAATTCTTTTCAATCCAAAATTAATTAGAAACTAATAGTTATTTTTCTCTCTTTTTCACTTAGTATTTATTTTTTTTTTTTTAGCTTTTTAATTTATGAGTAATGATACAACCACAAACTCTTATACAAACTAAATTTGTACAAACTAATGTGGCATTAATTCATTGGTTGAAAGAAAATATAAAATAATGAAAACAAATCATGTGGACCAAGTGAATTCATATTACTTTTATTGTTTGAATTGATTACTTTTTACTTTTTAAGTTATTCGTTGCTTTGCTGGCTTTTCTACTTGAATATTCCTAATTTTACTCATAGTAATTTATATGCACAAGTATATAAGCACTCGTTGTCATGAACAAAAGGTATCAAATAAGTTTGTCTACTCAGTATTGAGTTGTGAGAGGTGTTTACCCCTCGACGAGTTAGAAATTTTGCTTGTTTCTATTTTCTCAAACAAAACAGTTGTGTGTGTGACATTTGCTTTAGCAAACCCACCCATATTGAGCACTTGAAAAGATTTTAGCTTTCTTCCATTTAGTATTTAATTGTATTAAATTGGGAATATAGAGAGAGGAGTGAAGAAAATGAAGTGAAAATTAAAGAACCATGAAAGATAGAAGGGTACGTTTGGAAATGATGAAATTGAACAAAATTATTTAAGGTGTTTGGTTATAACAATTTAATAACTTTGTTCTTCCATCCATGTATTAAATTATTAAATTACACTTGCTTATTATTTTGTTAATTAACGGTTAAAATAAATTATTATTTCAATTTCAAGTCAATTTATTTATTTTTATTTTTAAATTATTTTGTTTTAAAAACTATTTATTACAACTTGTGCCAAAAAAAAATTGATTATTTAAATATTAATTTGACTTGTCATGGTAATAAATGTAATCACTTGTTAATCAACGCTTAAAATAAAAAAATAATTTGACTTGTCACATTAATATTAATTTGACTTGTTATAGTAGTAAACGTAATCATATGTTAATCAATCCTTAAAATAAATAAAAATATAAAAAATAATTCAAAGTAGGAAAAATAATTTGATTAATCGATAATTAAAAATAATGTTATGTAAAATTAATTATTACCATTATTCATCAACTTTCACTCCACAACTATAAAAGTTATATTCCATAGTTATAATTTTTACTCCACAGTAGCTACAACTTAAAAATACAACGCCTCACTGCCAAACACACCCAAAATTATCGGTTCTTATCACCATATTTCTAATGTACTAAGATCTTTTTAGAGAAAAGAAATTCATTTCATTTTTATCATTCAGAAGTCATTGTTTTCCTCGGTGGCAATTTATTACAAATGGCTCGAAATTTGGCAACATAATGTTCGACCTATAAAAGCAATAATATTGGGTTTGTGCTTCGGAGCCATGCACGAATAACTTTCTGAGTCCTCTAATCTTATTGAAATCTACGATTTTAACCCGATTTTAGTGAGGTAGAATCCACATTCCCTCTTGAATACTCTTTTTTAATCGTAAATGGCTTTTTACGAAGTTGCCATCATCCTTTCACCATTATACAATGTCATTTATAAGAATTATACATTAAATAATAAACTTATTATATAAATATCTAAAGTAATTATATAAAATTAACTTATAATAAACTACCCTTCCCAGTAATCACATTACGATTATTTTTGTATAATAAATTTTTTTTATCAAAGTTAAAATACTCAGTAATTTTCATAATGCAAATAACTCCACCCTTTATCTTATTCTAACTAGAGTGCGTCAATAAAAGCATTTAAGTTGAACAAGGTAGCGTTTAGCATCCACATATCAACCATTGAATTACACAATATCAATGAATGTTTTGACAAAATTTAAAATAAAAAATTTACCTTAAATTATAGTGCATTCTAATTTTAAAAATTGACACAAAGTTATAAATTTCCCATAATCCAGAAAAATAAAAAAAAAGAAGTCAAAATGCCATTTAATAATACCAACCAAAAATTTGCTTAATTTTTAATTTAAAAATTTAAATTAAAATAGCCTAACTTTCAAAATTGTTCCAATTTATTTTCAAACGCCCAAACAACATTGTTCTGTATTTGTTGCCACAACAAATACACTGTCTATTCTCGTGACTATGATTTTGATGTTTAATATTCAACATATAGATATTAGCCTATTAGGTATTTGTGTCACATGTTGTGATCTTATCGGAGTTTGCAAATTCTTAAGAAAAAGGAAAACATACAAATCAATAAATAAGAATACAATAGCATTGTGTACATCATAACCCTAGGCAAAGTTTTCCTTGGAAGTCTTCCCCCACTTCGTCTATGTTGGCTTCTTTTTCTCCAGGATATAGCTGTGATAGTACAGACAATCAATACAAAATAGCCTACACGATCATTCGAATTTGCTTAAACAAAGAATTACATAAGCTTAAAGGCATAACCCTTCTCCCCTATAAGGAGGATCTATAAACTTACAGAAAAATTTGCAATACCACCTAGGATTCATTAAAATAACAAAGAGTAAACCATACCTTCTAATCTCATCCAATTCTCCTATTATGGATTTCAAGGGATCAAATATTCTAGACTTGATCATATGTACACATTTAACTGCCACAAACAGAGACGAAAACTTTGTTATCTAACTCAACTTGCAACTTAGAAGATTGATGATAAACAAACCTTTGTGTGGATCGTATCCATTGACTGGATCATCTGGATAATGCAACAGCCTTCGGACAGCAATCCAACTTCCCCATCCAAGAGGGGGAATAATTGCACGCATAGGCAGCTGCAGATCTAAGCTCAAATTATTAGTCAACTTTAAAGAATGGTTATTTATATCTAGTTAAACAAAACAATTAAATTATGGAGGCTCAAAATATTAATAAAACCACCAAATAACACAATAACACTACGTTTAGTGCTTAGGATTGGATTGAATTAATTATAAATAATTATTGGATTATACATAGTAACGTCTTGTGCGTCGTGCAAAGTCAGACTGGATCAACAGTAGAATTTAATTTGGTAAAGCTAAAATAAATATTTTGACAACTAGATCTGGGAAACCAAAAAAAATGAAATTTAAAAAAGGTACGCGTGAAAAAAATGAAACCCGAAGAGCATTCTGGAAGAGTTGAATGGCTATCTTTCCATTAGAGTTTGTGGTTCGCAACTTGTCCAGCTCCTTCGAGGCAAGTGCGAGTGCAACACCAGCACCTGTAAATATATCAAAACTCACAAAATGTGATTCATCACAACTCAACAAATGAACCACAAGAGACTTTGTGTTGGGGGGGCGGGGGAGGTACAATTCCTTCTTCCATTGCAAGATTGGCAACCGCAAGGGCATTAAGAACTGGATTATTTTTTTTGCTCATTCTAATAGCTCCCAAAACCTTACAATAAAACAATTTCTCATGAAATACATTTTTAAGCCTGAATAAACACAATCAGAGGTATATGTACCCAAACAACCAAACCTTAATTATAGCAGCACCGTGAGAAAGCTGTGCAAGCCTCTCTCTTAATAACTTTAATTCATAATCCGAAGTGTTCAATTTAATTGCAGATCTCAACTATAATAGCAATCATGTTAACATGTTGAACAATTAATAAACAGAACGAGGAGCTTCGCAGGAACGAGGAGCTTCACAAATTGAAGAAATCATGTCAACATGTCAAGGCAAACCTGTTCACATCTTTCTTCAATAGCTACCTGGCAACCAGACCCACCAAGGAAAAGCGTCTCATCATGTGACACAACAACCTGCAATTGACTAAGAGGGTTAAAATATATTGCTTGGAAGAGAGGATTCCAGATAGGAAAAGAAAGAAGTTGATTTGTAAGCAGCTTGACGCTCTGAGAGATGTATTATTTCCCTTCCTCACTTGAAAATTGTGCTCCAAGAGGTCTAAGCAAAAATTGGTACAATGATGCAAACTAATAATACATATAATTGAATATCTCACCATTTTGCATGAACCAAGCATCGATGTTGTAAAGCTCGAATCAGATGCTCCACTCAAAGCCTAAAGAGGAAAAAGATAGGAACACACTGATTTGATAGTTACATTAGAACACAAATTAGGGTGGAAAGCCAACTAAATGAACTTACCTTGGCACCAGTGAAAATGGCAAGGTCTTGCATGATGGCCTTCCTATTTTCTTGAATATCAGGAGGTTTGATGACACAAAACTTCACACAGTTCAAAAATCCACCAAAAATAAATGTTATATCCAACAATATTTTGATGCACAAAACTAATATTATATTTCATTTATGTCCTTCTCTATCAACAAAATTTGTCGCATAGTCTCCTATAATGAAAACAAGATTGTAATTTGAAGGGGCCAAACTATAAGAGTATATTTTGAGTTTTGCTCAAAAAAGAAATTGTTTAATGTTCTTTCTCAATTCCAAAAAACAGAAAAGAATGTATGATATAAGATTGAATTTCAAAAAAAGGAAAAAGTACTTTCTAATTCCAGTACAATTTTTCTGAAATCAATATTGATAAAATTCTGATGATCAAAATGATAATATCATAGAACGGTTGAAGAGGAGTAGATAACTAGTGTTTTAGCACGTTTCCTGGGCTTTGGAATTGCAATCAAGGGACAAATGAAATACACAGATTAGAAGGGAAAAAATCAACTGTAGTTTATAAAAGTAGAATAAGAAACATGAGTTAACAATTTATCTTAGGTTTCTAATTATTTTAAATTTTGGTTTAGAAAAATAGAATAAGAAACATGAATTAGCAATTTATCTTAGGTATATAAATCATTATCTATTCTCTATGAGTTAGATAATTATGAGTGACCAAATTATTATTTTCAATTGCATTAAATGATATTCCACATTCAAATATTGATAATTTTTGGAAAGACATGCAGGTATAAAAATTCTTGTACTCAGTATAATTTTAATACTTTACTATTTTGACAAAAAAATAAAAAATAAGAAAACTTTGATTACCGCAGTTTGAAGCTGAGTCTTGTCAGGCATGAGAGATGCTCCCAATTTTTCTTTAAGACCCTCAGCAACAATCAACAACGGTTGGCTCTGAAGAGGAAAAAGAATATCAATTTAATTTGCTAACAAATAAACTAATAAACTGTCATTTTCTGCGTAAAAATCATCTTACACAGCCACCAGCTTGTACAGTTGCTTTCTCAACAATATTCATGTTTGAAATTTCATTCTCATGGATTAAAACTAATGGATTTTTCCAAACCTGACAAAAAATAAACCACAGTTGTGTTAATACCAATAATGAATCATTAAAAAAATTTCTATGGTAAAACCAAGGCAACCCAATCGATAAATTAACAATGTACCAACACACACACACCCAAATATATAAAATGCTTACAAATTCTGCATTCCTCCTAGTGGTGAAGAAGAAATCAGATGTAGGGCCAGAGTTTAGCTTCATGCAGTTAAAGAACTCTAATTTACCATCAAAATTTTCTTCATCCTGCAACAGTTTTGAGGGAGAAAAGGAATCTCATATTGTTAGATATTGGAATCACTTATAATTCTATCAAAAGGGAAAATGAGCAGAAATAAAAAACAAGCAACTTAAACAAAAAAAAAGAAAAAAGAAAAAAGTAAACTGCAATCTACTTTGTCTAAATTCGCTCTTATATTAAGTTCATTTTTCAATTCCCCTTTTTACTTATACTTCACCTTTTCTGCAAATTCATTCAATTCCAAGAAAATAATTCTACACTTCCCAACTCATAACTCAAGAGATTCTATCACCGACGATAGTAGTGAAATTTTCATATCTAGTGAAATTACTTATTTAACCCATCCCATCAGATGAATGCCATATTACTGCAAAGAAATTTCTAAGAATACAGTAAAGCATGCAGGTAGACCACACCAAATGAATATCAAATATGGCAAAAACATAACAGAGGTGAGCAAAAATGTTACAGTAAATTAAGAGTAAAGGAATGGAAAAAATTGAAGCAACTCACAAAGAGAAGAAAATGGCCACCAGTTCCAACTTGCTCAATAGCCTTGGCAACAAGTTCACCAATCGCTTTGTTCCCTTTTGCTGCTGCTGCTCCAACCTTTACCATAAAAAGAGAATACATCAGACCACATCATGCTAAATGAATTGGCTACTGAACTAAGAAAAATTCAAACAAAGTAAACCTGGGCAATTTCTTCAAATGTGCTGATCCTTCGTGCTATGGACTTTAAGTAATTCTTAACTTCCTTACACGCCAAAGAAATCGTGTCCTCTAGAACATCAGGATGCACCCCTGCTTCCACTAGCTTCTGTCCTTCCAATTTCATGGGTTCACGAATGAGTTCAACATATTTGGTGCCTGAAAACACACAAATCATTTATTTATTTATTTTTATTAAAGTGGCGATGACTGTATGTCGAATGCTTTAAAACAAATTAAAATAACTGTCTTAAAATAAAATAAAAAGAAATGTCATCATACGTGGACTAACGAATTTAATGTCTTGGAATGGAAGGTCCGTTCTCCAACAAAATCTAACAGGGATCTGAATGGTACAAAAGAAAAATTGCAGTAAATAAGCAGATAGTTAACTAAAGGAAAAAAGAAAGGAAAGAGACGAATCATATTCTTACCAAACGGATGGTGCAGTTAGGCAACCTACAGTTGAGATATGAACAAAAATCAAAAAGTAAATAAGACTGATTGCGAACAACACCAAAACCACAAAAAAAAAAAAAAAAAACACAGAAAATAGAACACATGCCTGACTTTGGGGGCAAGGCTAGAGACAAATTGGAACATGATTCTGCAGATATGAGGGGTTTGGTAGAGGGGGTCAATTTGCATGTTGGCCTGCCAGCTGGGGCAGCCAAAATGGCATGTTGCTGCCGTTAATGTTTTATTTAACTAAAAAAAATATTTGTATAAATATATAAAATTATATTTATTTATTTTAAAAAGATGATGATGATAATGATAATAATAATGATAATAATAATAATAATAATAATAATAATAATAAAGGTAAGTAAGTTAACTTGGGAAAAAAATAAATTTTTTTAAACAATAAAACTTATTTTTTTTTCATGTTTTATGTTTAAATTAGATGTTTGATATTTTATATTCATTGTTGCATGTTCTCAGTGCGCTGTTTCATGTTCGTCGTTCTATGTTTTATGTTTTTATTTTCTAAATATTTCGGAAATTTTATCTTTTGCCCCCGTTTCATATTTGCGTTAATATTTCATGTATCCAGTTCACTGTTTCATGTCTGATATTTTATATTCACTGTTACGGAGGTCTACATGTTTGATGTTCATTGTTGCATATTCTCAGTGCGCCGTTTCATGTTCCTCGTTCTATGTTTCATGTTTTAATTTTCTAAATATCTCAGAAAATTTCTCTTTTACCTCCGTTTCATATTTGCGTTAATGTTTCATGTGTCCAGTCCACTGTTTCATATCTGTTATTTTATATTCACTGTTATGAAGGTCCACATGTTTGATGTTCATTGTTGCATCACCAATTTCGATTTTGACGATGCTGATGTCAACAATGATGATTTGTTGTTGATAACGATGATGATTATCGGGATTATTATAATTAATTAATATTATTAATCAATAATTATTTATAACAATAATTTTTTCAATAACAATATTCACCATTGTTAAAATATAAAAATAATAATTATGATAATAATTAATTAAAAATTTTTAATACTTTATAATAATTTAACTCATTTAAATTTAAATTTTAATATAAAATAAATATGTTAGTGACGATATAACACATCCCTAAAATTAAAATAAACAATTTATTTAAATCTTATTCCCTCTTCCTACGCTAGTACATTTAGATTTTAGTCTATTATTTTACAGCGCTGATATTTGCCCCGAGTCAAACCCCGAGTCAAACCCCGAAGATTTCAAAAACGACGCCGTTTAAGGATTAACTTTTTTTTAATCAAAAACGTCATCTGCACCGCACCGAGGATTTAACTTCTGCTTTCTCTTAACTGTTATCTTCCCTCTTTCTTCTCAAATACACACTTAACTGTTATCTTCCTTCTGGGCAAATGATTTAGCTTCTTTTAAATTCTGAAAATTCTAATTTACCAAGCATAAATCTAGAAAATCATGAACAACATTTAGGAAACAGAGTACCACCAACTCACATAGAACCAGCTTATCAAGCCACTATAACCCAGCCTGCATATTTCTCTGTACATATTTCTAAGCCTGCTAGCTTCTTCATCCATGGGCTGATCAAGCTTCTAATCCAAGACCCACATGCTGCCCTTGTTAGTCTCACTGTCTTCATCAATCTCCACTCTAGCAGCCATTCTCAATCTCAAACTCGGCTTCGAATGATTGTTTATGGATTAAACCCACAAAACTTTTCCAGAATACCCCCACTTTCAAAATCCTAAAACTAAAGCAGCTTGAAATAGGAAGAAATAACTTATAACTCAATAAAATTTGATCTTCTTTTGAAATCCATACTCCAACTAAGAAAGGAAAAACCCATAAAATAAGTGTATTGAAAAATTAAGACAAAACTCTAATTAATTTAAGACAAAAGAGAGAAAAATCCAAATAATAGAAAGTTAAAAAACTTATTCCAATTTGACTTACAACCAGCGTAACGAATTAACACTCATCAAAAAATTGACAGGCGGAGGAATGATTACTAAAACAAGCTGGAAATGAACTAAAAGAGGTTAGATGGCAAAGAACAGATGAAAATGGCCAAAACAGAAACTTGACGCTTTAATTCAATAAACAAAAACAATAAAAATTAAAAACGAAAAAGTTAACCAAATAATCAAATAAGGCAAATTCCCATTAAAAAAAATAAAAAATAACCCAATTGAGAAGGACAGACAAGAAGCCAAAACCTAAATCAGCCAAAGATTAAAGCATTACCTCAGGTGCACAAGTATCACGATGGTTGTGGCAGATGGCAGTGGCGGCGGCTGGGGTACTTTGGGCGGCTTTGGTTGTGGCTGTTGTGACCTCGATCGATAACGGAAACGAGATAACTTTACAAACGGTGTGTTTTTAGCTTAAGTAAAACGGTGCGCTGAAGTCGGGATTTGACTCGGGATTTAATTCAGGGCAAAGCGGCGTTTCATAAACTCAGAAATTTGTCTTTGAAGAGAACGAAGAGGAAGAAGTCAGTTTACAGCAGCTGAGTTGCAAATTACTAAGCCAAACGAAGCAGCTGGATTGCAAAGCCAAACGACGTCGTCTAAAGCGAATAAAAACAAAAAAAAATTAATCTATGAAACGGCGTCGTCAAGCCGTTTCGGGGTTTGACCCGGGGCAAACATCATTTCCCATTATTTTAACATGACGGTGGAAGAATGAATATTAAGAAAAGGGGAAATGATGTTTGCCCCGGGTCAAGCCCCGGGTCAAACCCCGAAACGGCTTGACGACGCCGTTTCATAGATTAATTTTTTTTTGTTTTTATTCGCTTTAGACGACGTCGTTTGGCTTTGCAATCCAGCTGCTTCGTTTGGCTTAGTAATTTGCAACTCAGCTGCTGTAAACTGACTTCTTCCTCTTCGTTCTCTTCAAAGACAAATTTCTGAGTTTATGAAACGCCGCTTTGCCCTGAATTAAATCCCGAGTCAAATCCCGACTTCAGCGCACCGTTTTACTTAAGCTAAAAACACACCGTTTGTAAAGTTATCTCGTTTCCGTTATCGATCGAGGTCACAACAGCCACAACCAAAGCCGCCCAAAGTACCCCAGCTGCCGCCACTGCCATCTGCCACAACCATCGTGATACTTGTGCACCTGAGGTAATGCTTTAATCTTTGGCTGATTTAGGTTTTGGCTTCTTGTCTGTCCTTCTCAATTGGGTTATTTTTTATTTTTTTTAATGGGAATTTGCCTTATTTGATTATTTGGTTAACTTTTTCGTTTTTAATTTTTATTGTTTTTGTTTATTGAATTAAAGCGTCAAGTTTCTGTTTTGGCCATTTTCATCTGTTCTTTGCCATCTAACCTCTTTTAGTTCATTTCCAGCTTGTTTTAGTAATCATTCCTCCGCCTATCAATTTTTTGATGAGTGTCAATTCGTTACTCTGGCTGTAAGTCAAATTGGAATAAGTTTTTTAACTTTCTATTATTTGGATTTTTCTCTCTTTTGTCTTAAATTGATTAGAGTTTTGTCTTAATTTTTCAATTCACTTATTTTATGGGTTTTTCCTTTCTTAGTTGGAGTATGGATTTCAAAAGAAGATCAAATTTTATTGAGTTATAAGTTATTTCTTCCTATTTCAAGCTGCTTTAGTTTTAGGATTTTGAAAGTGGGGGTATTCTGGAAAAGTTTTGTGGGTTTAATCCATAAACAATCATTCGAAGCCGAGTTTGAGATTGAGAATGGCTGCTAGAGTGGAGATTGATGAAGACAGTGAGACTAACAAGGGCAGCATGTGGGTCTTGGATTAGAAGCTTGATCAGCCCATGGATGAAGAAGCTGGCAGGCTTAGAAATATGTACAGAGAAATATGCAGGCTGGGTTATAGTGGCTTGATAAGCTGGTTCTATGTGAGTTGGTGGTACTCTGTTTCCTAAAATGTTGTTCATGATTTTCTAGATTTATGCTTGGTAAATTAGAATTTTCAGAATTTAAAAGAAGCTAAATCATTTGCCCAGAAGGAAGATAACAGTTAAGTGTGTATTTGAGAAGAAAGAGGGAAGATAACAGTTAAGAGAAAGTAGAAGTTAAATCCTCGGTGCGGTGCAGATGACGTTTTTGATTAAAAGAAAGTTAATCCTTAAACGGCGTCGTTTTTGAAATCTTTGGATTTTGACTCGGGGTTTGACTCGGGGTTTGACTCGGGGCAAATATCAGCGCCGTAAGAAAAGAAAGAAAAAAAAAGGGCCGCAACTTTATACCAAAAACTACGATTTTGTTGAGGTCACCGCTCTCAACAAAGCGTCTCCCATTAGCTGCTACGTCGCAGCAACACCAACTGGTTGTCGTTTCGCCATAACAAACCCACAGCTGTAAAGACGAGGCAAGCCGCAGATCGAGCCGAGTAAGCCGCTGCGCGTGACCCGCCGCCGATATCAAGTGCAAACTCTTGAACTAAACTGAAGAAACGTAAATAAAACTTGTGTTTGTCTCTCTCAGAAGTCAGGTCTACTTACTTACTTTACTTAATTGCCGTTTTTATGTTTCAAAAATTAATTTTTTTAATAAAAAATGTCTTTTTGTCGTTAATTACTTAATTTTCTGTCGCATATCTATAGGATCATGTTCCGGTTTGCTTCTAGCCTCGCCTCCCAAGTCAGGCATGTCTTTTGTTTTCTGTATGTTTCTTTTAGGTTTTATTCTCAATCTGTCTTATTTACTTATTGATTTTTATGCGTATCCCAACAGTAGGTTGCCGAGCAGCAGCATCCCTTTGGTAGGAATATGATTCTCCTCTCTCCGTTCTTTTTTCCTTTAATTAACTATTTGCTCAATTGTTTACTGCAATTTTTTCTTTGTATCACTCAGGTCCCTGCTAGATTATGTTGTAGCAAAAACTATCGGTGCCAAAATCTTAAATTTGTTAGTCCACGTATGGATGACATTTGTTTTTAATTTTATTTTAATACAGTTAATTTAATTTGTTTTAAGTATTCGCCTACAAAAGAAAATTGATTTATGTGTTTTCAGACACCAAATATGCGGATCTGATGATCCGATCTATGTTTTTTGGAGGACAAAAGCTAGTAGAAGAAGGAGTGCACCCGGATGTTCTAGAGAAGGGCTTTATTTTGGCATGCAAGGAAGTTATTAGTTACTTAAAGGGCAGAGCACGATTGGTCAGGACGTTTGAAGAAATTGCCCAGGTTTACTTTCTACGTTTTGCTTTGTTTTGGTGTGAGTTCATTTAATTCTCACCTGTTGCTGATTTATTTTCATTTTTTCCCCTGTAAAGGTGGCAACAGCAGCGGCAAAGCAGAATGCAAAAGTTGGTGAGATTGTTGCCAAGGCTATCATGAAAGTAGGAACTCAGGGTTCGGTTTTCACCACTGTGAGTTGCTTTTTCATTTTCTGCAATCCTTTCCTCTTAATTAGCATTTTAGCTGTGAAATATATGCTTGTTGGGTAATCTGTTTTGGTTCCTCTTTATTTATGATTGATTTGGTGATTGGGCATTGTGCAGCCTGGATACTACTTTCTTTCTTCCTTTTCTTTATATTATAAAATATGTCGTGCACTTTGGCCTTTCGTGCTTTGATTTTCTTGAGTGAATTTTACTATTATAGATAAATGGTGATAAAAATCAAGTTGTCAGAAAAGAGATACGGAGACAACGGATTCGAATTCATTTCCTTTTTTATTCATTGCGATAATTTTTTCGTAATGACATTTGTCGCTATTGCTTTGTGAAATTTGAAGCCATTCTAATTGCTAACATATTGAGTTTTTTTTCCCTCAAACTGTTGCAGGATGATGAAGAATGGAATGATGAATTAGAACTATTGAATGTAATGAATCTAGAGTGGGCCCCTCCGTCTCATTACTTCACTGAAAAGATAACAGAAAAATGCGTAAGCATTCTAGTATATTCATAAATTACCTTGAGTTAAAAAAATAATCCTTATCCTTTTTTTACATTGGTAATTTGTTGATTGGGTCTTCATTGATTTAATCTTAAAATGTATTGTTCTATCATTCCTGTTATTGACACAACTGATGGTTTATTTTTTATCAGGTTTTTAATGATCCATTGATTTTAATCCATGATGGCACTGTCTCAAACCTGAACATTGTTGAGCAAGCAATTGTTCAAGCTCATGCTGTAAGTGGATTATGCAGAAGATGACTGTTTATAATATCATTTATTAGCAAATTTAATTGATGCCTTTTTCTTTCTCTTTAGAGACCTTTATTGATTGTTGCTCGGGGTATTGAGGACAGAGTGGTGGGATCTCTTCTACTGGACACAACACGACTTCAAAAAGGGGTAATCAAATTTTTTAAGCAATATATAAAAATATTAAAAATATATATGGAACAGAAATTTGCTTAAGTAGTATTAATAATTTTAAATAAGATTAAATGTAGAATACATTGCAACTTTTGTAACAAATAAGGACATACTTGAAGTATAATATATCGTTCAATTGTTAGTTTTGTTCATAAAATATTGTTTGATATGAGATCTAATTTTGTTGGGTTTTTGAATTAGGTAACTTTTTGTGTCATCAGTCCTACATTTAACGAAGATTTTAAGGCTTCCAGAGATCCTGGATTTCTAGAACGCAGGAATGCCATCTTGCAGGACCTTGCCATTCTCACTGGCAGCCAGGTAGTTCATTTAGTAATCTTATCACTCCAATTCTAATTGCAATGTAATAAACAAAACATTGTTCCTATCGATTCATTTTTAGGTTTTAACTGGAGCATCTGATTTGAACTATGCACCATCAATACTTGGCTCATGCAAACAGGTGAGATATACAATGAAATGAAGTACGAATCTGCATGTTGTGCCAATCTCTGCCTGGAATCTCTTTCTGAACAGACTTTGTTCAAATGATATATTTTAGCTATTTGAAATCATATAGGTTAGAGTATCACGAAGAGAGACACTTTTCATTGGTGGGTCTGGGTGCCAAGAAGCTATTAAAGAAAGATGTGAACAGGTTTGTGACGACGGTTAATATGGTTTTAATGATTTTCCAGGCGCTCATACTGTTTATTGATCATTCAGCATGTTTATGCGATTGTTTTTACAGTTGAGATCTGCTATTAAACTGAGCACTTCGGATGATGAAGTATGGTATTTAAAAGGGAGGCTTGCACAACTTTCTTGTGCTGCTACCATAGTTAAGGTTGGATTGATTGGTTACATTTCCCTATACTAGTTGTTTGGTTGCTTTACCTTATGCTATCTAGCATTTATTTTTCTCCTGGTGGTGTTCATTGTGGCATCATATTCATATAGAAATAAAAAAATATTTTCATGAAGTTGTTTTAATGTAAGGTGGGTGGATCTAGTAAAGCGAGGAAACTGAGTGCTTCAGTTCTTGATAATGCCCTGAATATTGCTAGGCTTTCAGTGAAACAGGGGATTTTACCCGGTAAGGTTGTTTTTTCTTTTTTCTTTTTAATTTTCTTTTCGGGTCCATCTTGTTGGGTTGATGAATCACATTTTCTATATTTTGGTGTATTTGCAGGCTCGGGGGTTGCATTTCTACATGCTTCGAAGGAGTTAGATAAATTGCAAACTGCAAATTCTGGTGAAAATGCTGGTGTTAAGCTTTTACAAAATGCTCTTAAGGTTGTCTTTTCTCTTTATTCCTTTTTTGTTTAATTGTTTTTTTTTTTCCTTATATCTGGTTGTGCTTGAAAATCATTGTTTCATATTATTAAATCTTGATTGGAGCTGTGTGCAGAAGTGAAAAATCACAGAGATAATATATTTAAACAAAGTAAAAACTATTGTGCCAGCGTTTAAGGACAAAAGTTGGACAAATTTTCGGAGGTTTATGAAAGGCATGAAAAAGCCTTTATTTTTTTCCCCCTAAATCAAAATAATGTTTTTTACTGTTTCTGGCTTGGTTGCCAACCCGATGTGTGAACAAATGTATGGCACGAGCGTTATGTACACTTCCTGAAATGGATGCATCAATTTTTGGTAGTAGGTTGTGTATGTGTACTGCATTTAAAGTCTTATTTTTATTGTTAGTGATAATTTTATTATTATTTGTACTATTATTACTGCACTGGCAATATGATTGTTATAGTTTAATTACTATTTCTAGCACGATTCCTATATTATTTAGAGTTCTTACTAATAATTTCAGCCTGCTTAAGTTAGATACCTGCTTATTTCAGATTATGACAAAGCTCTTTTCTCAAGTTCATATCAATAATTTGAGCTTGGATCTGCAGGTGCCTGTGTCCACAATTGCTTCTGCAGCTGGTCTTCATGGTTCGTCTGTTGTCAATATGCGATTGGAGGAGGATAATCCTGACCTTGGATATGATCCAACTAAAGGTTTATTTTTCATATAGAGAAAAATAAAAGAAAACTCTTGAGTAATTTCAATGAGTCGTGAATTGATCTAGGTAACAAGCTTTAATATCTGTTTATACCAGGTAAATATGTTGATGTAATCAAGTCTAGAATTTTTGATCCGTTTATAGCGTTGCAAAGAGAATTGAACAAGGTCATATGGTAAATGGCTTAACCTTTTAATTATTTTAATTAATCACAGTTACTCAAGCTTATATTGTCGCCTTGATTAAGCAAATACTAATTCTTATTGCTTGTTTAGGTTAATCAATGACGATTTTCAGATTTACAGCAGGCGCCAGGGGAAATGAGATACTTGTAATATGCTTGCCTATGATTACGGTGGACCCAATAATTATGTTCTCCTACTTATCATCATCACAGTAGCCTTTTGAGTTGCAATCTGCAATAAATGGGGTCGAAAGTAGAAAACTTGGCTCGAATATTTAAATTTATTTCCAATATTACCCTCTGGATTGTGCAAGTGCCGGGCAATTGGCAGATTGTATGTAGATCGCTCCTGTCCTTGCAGCTTGCTCTTGTTGATATAACTTGTAAATCAAAGCGGGTATTTATTCTCGCGTCGCCGCCGTGCTGGAGCATTGGTGGCCGGCCTAGAACAATTGATTTTATATCATTGATTACAATACATAATTGAACTCATAAGTTAAAGCGGGTATTTATTCTCACGTCGCCGCCGTGCTGAAGCATTGGTGGCCGGCCTAGAACGATTGATTTTAAATCATTGATTACAATACATAATTGAAAAAAGAAAAAACTATTGAAAATTATCAAATTGATTAGCTGACATGGATGGGAATGGAATTTGATTGGTGATTAGCATTACAAATACAATCGGATGGATCAACTAACACGGTACCGTTATGATATAATATATTATAAATTTTATAGTAATGACATTGAGCATGAGCTTAAAATATGTACTTGTGAAAAAAATATTAGATCTAGGCTAATCTAATTCAATATCAACATAATTCTGTTTATATTATTTAAGTAATTCTTTAATTAGACGACTAAAATTATATGTATAACTGCATTATGAAATTCTTTCTTTTATTTTCAAATTGAAAAATTCTTTGGCTGCATTTAGCACATAAAACACTAAGCTTCAAAGATGAAGTGTGACATAAATAAAACATAACATTTATACATGGAAATAGAACACAATATGCAGCACAACACATTAGGCAATGACAGACATTGAACATATTATTAGTCATATTTTGGGTAATATTTTGAAATAATATTTCTCTAGACTTTTCCTTATGTCAAGAAAAGGCTAATGTCCTATAAGGAAAACAAAAGATAAGTCAAAACTAAGTCAAAAGCTAGCCAAAGAACCAAAAGTCGAAGGCCAACAAGATAAAAGCCAAACTAAGAAATGCAGTCTTATAAAAGGCAAGACGAAAATGAGTCAAAATTAAAACAAGATATGAAATATCTGTTTACGAAAATTCTAAAATACAAAAAATTCTAAAATACAAACATGGATTTTCATAAACCATTCTTGAACTAGCTGGAATGCTTAGGGAAAATTTTTATTTCCTCTTAGAACTTCGGTTAGAGAAAAAAGAAAAAACTAAAGAAACTGACACTTCCTCTTGGAGCTTCAGTGTGAGGGAAAATTTAGGGAATTTAATTACATTGATTTAAAGAACAATCCACAATTCTCCTTAGAACTTCAGTTCAAGGGAAAAGCTCAAGGAACGGCTACCATTTCCTCACAAAACTTTGGTTTAAAGGAAGAATTCAAAAAACTAATATTTCATCTAAAACTTCATTTCAAAGGAAATAATTCACATTCTCTAAGTCAACTAAAAGAAAAGTTCATTAATACATTCATCTGATAATGTATTCAAACACCCAAGGCATAATTCTTTTAAAAAAAGCCATTTGGGAAGTTGAACAAAAGTTAGAACTTCTTATTTCAATCAAAGTATTTTCTAAAGAAAATATATTCACCGGGAAGTAGTGGAGGTGCCATATTTCATAAGCACACATTACACCACGTGTCCGCTATTTTAGGTAAAATAATTTATTCCAAGGGAAATAACGCCCAATCTATTCTGAAGGAATAACACTCAAAATAGAATCCAACAGGAACTTATGAAAATGACGAGATGGGAAAAACTCATTTTGATTCTAAATTCCATTGTCTAAGGAAATCACACTCAAAGTAATAAAAGTAGAGAAACACATAAGTTCAGAATAAATATGTTTGTTTCCTTACAGTCAAAATCACATTATAATAATGATGGGTGATACATATCATTAGGAAGAGAGCTCAAAGCCTAAATTCATGTCAGCTGTCATCTATAAATAGAGGCCACCTCTATGAGAAAGGGGTCTTTGACCTCAAAAAACTATTGTTTATCCTAGAGAGAGAAAATTCATTTTCTCCATCTTTCTTCTTTATTTAATCTTGATCAAAGTGTCTTTTTCAAGTGCCCACCCCGCCAAACTCAAGGCCTACAATCATTACAAGTTTGCCATAAGTTACAAATTAATGTGAAGGTAAAAATCCAACACCTTCAACCAGGAGTTACTTTAATGTTACTTATTCTAGGAATTTTCTTTAACATTTCCTACACCAGGAATCTTCCTTAACCTTTCCTACACCAAGAATTTTCTTTAACTTTTCCTGCACCAAGAATTATTTTAACCTTTCTTGCTCTAGGAATTACTTTAACTTTTCCTACACCACATTTCCTACACTAGGTATTACTTTAGCTTTTCCTATGCTAGTGATTTTCTTTAACTTTTCTTGCACTAGGAATTTATTTTTCAGCTTCCTTTTTATGAGATCAGGAAACTAAATTCACTAAGAGTGATATGTTGGAACAATTAAGGAAAATACTTTTATTATTTAATAATTTACTACAAAATTACTGGAATGACTTTTTCCTAGTAATTAATTTTTCTGCTGGCTTAAAGAAAGCCTTATTAAATGGATTTAAATTGGTAAAAAAGAACGGACAACTTTCCTACCAATAGTAGAGCCTCATATTCTCTCCATTCCAAGGATGTTGCAGCAAGGCTGTATTCATATATTTGATCTTGTAGGTTCTTGGGCAAACAATTTTTGTTATTATGCATGGACCTTCTCAATTTGGGCCAGCACTTCAACATTCTGCTCTTTGATGTTCTGGAATACTTTTCTAGGAACTAGAGCTGCTTTTTCTTTGTATGCTACTGCTCTGAGCCGAGCTTGCTCTCTTCTTTTTCCTAATAAATCTAGGTTGAGACTTAGCTTGTCAACTAGAACCACTGCTTCTGTGCTAAATGTATGAGAATATGGTGTTTCCCCAATTGTTGTGGTATGTGCTGTTCTATAACACCAGAATACAAATGGCAATTGATTTGCCCATGTCCCTTTATGCTTCTCTAACTTGGTCTCCAAATGGTGATTGTTTATTTTATTAACGGCTTCCACTTGGCCATTAGCTTGAGAATGGGCTTGTGAAGAGAAAATTTTTTTAATCCTAACACTTTCACATAATCCCTCGAAGCATGGATTGTCAAATTATTTCTTATTATCTGTAACAATGGCTCAAGGGATCCTAAACCTATATATGATAGATTTCCATACAAATCCTATCATCTTCTGTTTAGTAATCTACGCTAAAAGTTCTGCTTCTGCGCATATAGTAAAGTAATCTACAGCCATATTAGCAAACCTTGTTTGTCCTTTCCTTGTTGGCACTAGATCTAGAATGATCTTGTTGAAAGCATCAATGTGATCTGAGATTGATGATCCTTCTTCGATTTGTAGGGTGTACAACTTCTTTTTAGTGGCTAACCTTTGAGCCATCGGTTTCTTTGTATATAAATCTTCAAGTCTTTTCTACAACCCTGCTGCTGTCTTCTCACCACCAACTTCTCTGAGTACACCATCCCTAAGGTTTAGAATTATTGCACTGTGTGCCCTATCTAGCACATCGGATAATTCTTCATCAGTCACCTTTCTTGGTTTCTTGAATGATGAGGATTCATCAATTGCAACATCTAATCCTTGATGCACCAGCAATGCTCTCATCTTGAGCCTCCACAAGTGAAAGTCATTTTCCCCTGTAAATTTCTCCACCTCAAGCTTAGTTGAAGCCATTCACAGAAATCAAGAACCTAAAGATTGAGCTCTGATACCAATTTGTTGGACCCAAACCAGTAAACAAATACTAGTTTAGTCTTCCCAAGATCCTCTTTGATGAATCAATTTCTATTCTTGAATGAAAGATGTTCAACGATCTTGAAGCAATTGATGATTCAGCAGACAATACAGATGACAGAGAATAGAAGCAAGATTAGAGAAACTGTAACACACAATATGCACCCACATATTATAGTGGTTCGGCCAATTGTGACCTACATCCACTGTGAGAAAAGAAGGCGAGCTTTCATTGATTTCTCTGTTGTTACAAGATACAGACTGAAGATGGAGCTTACATATATGTTGCACGACTAACAAATCATGATCCTATATATGTGTGTTATCAAGGAATTTCCAGAAGGTGACTCTCTAAAGATCAGCTAACGTTTCTTGGCTTTCTGCATCTTAAACCAAAACCCAGTAGCATTCCTTTGGCATAACAGACTTTAACGGCTTTTTCTACATTTTATTGACACNCTTGTCAAACATCCATACAACTTGCTCGAATCCAAATGCAAATGTGGCTGTCGTTTAGATTAGGTAGAGCACGTGATGATACATGTGCAAGAGTTAGTCCATCCAAATGACATGTCGTGCATGTGACCCAGTTCCCTGAATTCAAACAGCTGACATGTCATTCCTTTCTCACTCACAAGTCCGACATATCGTACACATATCCGAAATTCTAATTGGAGCTTCACTTCTTCAACATCTTTTAATAGCTCATCCTTCCCTTACTTGATCGATAAAAGATGAATTGGGGGAAGCTGATGGTCTATAGCTCCAACAAAACTAGCTAATGAACATTTGACTTAATTGAGCCAATGAAGCGATTGATCCTGGCTTCAACTTTCTATGCCACCTACAAGTTACTCTAGTAAGTTTCAGTGAGAATGCCCTATATATGGCTATTCATGATCTCGTTGCAACTCTCTCCAACACCTTTAAATCTCTAGATGTTCAACTGGATTTCCTTCTCCTCCACACAACTTTATTTATGGCATTTTAAACTTTAAAGGAAGTGGTGCATCTAATATGTCCCTAGTGAAAGGAAGTTCCACTTCTTCTATATGTGGTCCAGCAAGAACTTTCTTTATATCATCCATCCTCTTTTTAAGTTTCTTTAATTCTAACTCCAGGTCTACTAAGCCAGCACTAGACTCAACTTCCTCATGCCTTTCAAATTGGCATTCCTCGTTCAACTTTTCACGCAAGTCTCTGGAGTTCAATGCTTGTCAGAGATCACCATCCTTATAATTGGCATGGTTTGCATAGCTCTTAACTTATGAGTTAGCCCGAGATCTCTCTCCTTCATGATTATAACGTTGGCTATGATGCTGTAGCTCTTCAACTGAAGGGGTGAGCCCACGATTCTTTTTGTTCTTTATATATTGGAGCACTAAATTTATGTTTTGCACCATGTTAGCAACTTATTGCTCAAGCGACAATAGTGGGTCCATATTGCTATGCTGCCTTCTTGGAGGAGTAGGACTGGTAGTAATCCATGCTTGTGATGACTATATTGGCTTCATTGACTCATGATTTGGTGGTGCCGAAATTTAATTGCGACTAATTATATTGTTCCCACAGATATTGTCAATTTGTTGATGCTGATTTTTGGTCAACTAGAAAATTAAGTAACGAGGCCAATAATAAATAAAACACAGAGAATTTACATAGTTCAGCACCTGACCTACATCTATAAGACTGAAGGAAAAACTTTTCAGTATTCAATGAGAAGTACAATGAATCCTTTTTTTTCGTTTATCTATTTGCATTAGTATTTGCTTCTCTTCTCTATGCCTCAAGAGCCCTCTATTTACTATACAGCCTTTGGACATCATAAGTGATGCAAATTAAGAATGCTTATCATGCTAGGATTAGTTTCCTTATTATATAAAATTTAGGACTTCGTCATCATTTCTATTGATATAAATGTATCGATAACATTGATTTTGATTATAACAAACCATATGTGTCACAGGTTAAGAATGTTGGAGTCTTTAAAATTGGATAATTTTCTTTGGTCATACATTGCTTTTGAATAAGTTTAAGCTTCTGGAAACAAATGAATAACTGCTAACATTGAAGCAGGCAGACCATTAATATAAGGTTGATATGTTGTTTGATTCTAGAAGATAACGACGAATTGTTTATTGAAATGGCAGACCAATAAATTCCAGAGATGATATGTTTGTAAACAGGTAAATTGTTTAGTGCAAATGGCTAATCAATATTTTCTTGAAGGGTCTTAGGATGAAAATAGCAAATCGATACCCTTGACTCAACAATTCAAAATTCTACATAATGATAACATGCACAAAGTCGAAACGGCAATCCGATAGCAGCTAATGGCAATCCAATTATACTAAAAAAGTCAACAACGGTCAATTTTCTTCTCCAACTATAAAGGTTCAATCAAATTCAAATTTAGAAGTGATCAACAATTGTCATTGAGTTTGGTTTTGCATATTTAAACTATATTGAGTTCAAACTTGTTTATACTTTTATCAAATCACACTTTGAGCTTTCATTTGTAAACACGTAAATTTAGCGAGGGAAACTCTATGTAATCTTCATTTCAACACTTTGGGAAAGGGGTGAGAGATTATCTCAGACTGTAAAGGTTTTATTGATACCATGGAAGTCAATGGTAAGCATTTTGGAGCCTTAGGTTGCAAAGGCATGGATAGTAGAATCCTCAAGCTCAATTAATTTGGAGGCATAGACGTAGGAGGAGTTTGTCGAACCACGTAAAAATATCTTGTTTGCTCTCTTTTTCCTTATCTCTTTATGTTTATTCATTTGTAAATTTATTATTATTAAAACTCTTAAGGAAATGGTTTAAATTATTGTGTACTTTATTTGCTTAACTTTTTTTTTTTATTAAAAAAAAAAACAATTCACCCCCTCTTGGTTGCTTAGCTACAATTTCATTTGGTATCACAAAAAGGTTAATAATTAACGACAAACCATTTTTATAACGCTTAAAATGTTATTTGGTTCTGAAAAAAGACAGTGAACTATTTGTGAGAAAATGGGTAATCGATAATTTCTAGAAAGGAATTTGTTTTTGTAGATAAAGATAAAACGTTATTTTGATTTTGAAAAATAACGATAAGTTGTTTATGAAAAAATGGCTAACCAATAATTTCCAGAGAGGAATTTTTTTTTTTTTTTCAGGCAGTGAACCGTTTAATGTAAATGGCTAGTCGATAACTCATTGCAAGTCACTAGAAAATGATGGCTAGCTGATATCCAATCAATGGGGATCCGACATTTCAAATATTCTGCATAATAGTCACTTGCACAAGGTTAAATTAGTAATTCACTATAGGTTAATGGCAATCTAATTATGTCCAGAAAGTCAACAACGACTAGTTTTATTCTCCAACTATGAAAATGCTCAATCAAATTCAAATTAGAAAGGATTCAACAATGAACATTGAGTTTTTATTGTGCATTTGATCCTTCCATTGCTTGAAACTAGTTAGATCACACCTTGAGCTTTTATTTGTAAAAGCATACATTGTGTGAAGACAATTTTGCATTATTTTTATCAAATTGAGTGTTTGAAAGTGTAAGAAATACTTAAGTTAAGAGGTTTGAGATAACATCTTGTGATAAAGATTGATTGACACTTTGAAAGTCAATTGTAAAGATTTTGAAGCCTTAAAGTATAAGATTTGGTTAGTGGAATCCCCAAGCCTAGTGAGCTTAAAGGCATGGACGTAGAGAAAAAGGCAGGATTTGCCGAACCACGTAAAAGGTCCCATGTTTGATTCTCTTTCCCTTCTCTCTTTACATATTAACCATTGTTATTTACTTGTTTGTTATTTGCTTAATTTTATTAGACATTTGCATTGGATTTTTATTTAATTATTCCATAATTTTTAGAAACCCAATTCACCCCACTCTTGGGTTACTTAGCTGGTATTTTATTTGTATTAGAGAAAGGTTCTCTTATTAGGACTTAACCATCCAGAGTAAAAGATCTATGGTAACCTAAAACGATTCCATCTTTAGAAAAGGTCAGTCCACTACTAGACCACCATACTTTGGCAGGAATTATTATCTACATTAGAAAACTGGGATAAGAATTTACTTATAAATTGTAGATTATAAAATACGAAAAATTGTTAGTGATAGTCCATTTATGCCAACTATTAAAAATGGGGGAAGAAATTTCAAAACCATCATGTGAATGGATCGAGGCGAAAAAGAAAAAGGGCCTCTTTAAATTCCAAAGCCATGAATGCCCTGTTTTGTGCTTTCGATAAGAAAGAATTTCATAAAGATTCAGGTTGTTTTAATGCGCATGGGATCTAGAAGAAACTTGAGATAGTTTATAAAGGTACAAATCAAGTCAAAGAGTCTAAAATCAGTAGATTTAATAGGCAATACGAATTATGTTAAATGGAACAAAATGAGAGTGTGCATTCGATGTAGACTAGTATTATAGATATTGAAAACACTCTAAGAGCCTTAGGAAAGACCTTTTCAAATAGAAGAAGGTTAAAAAAATTGTTAGGTCTTTACCAAAAGAACAAAGACTTAAGAGAACTGCAATTGAGGAAGCTAAGGATTTAAATACTTTAATTATTGATGATTTAATTGGCTTACTTATTTCTTATAAAGAAGATTTGGCAGCTGAAAGAGGTGATGAAGATAAAAAGAAAAAATGCATTACTCTGAAAGCTTAAAGATCGGAAAGCAACGAAGAAAGTGAACTCCAAGATGAAGATATGATTATGATCGCTAGAAAATTTAGGAAGTTTTTCAAGAAATCTAGTGAGCGAAGAAAGTTCCAGAACTTTAAAAACTAAAAGGAAAAGAAGGAAGCAATTATATACTCTGAATGTAAGAAGCCTATACATATAAAATCAGAATGTCCTCTCCTCAACAAGGCGAAAAAGAAAGTCATGCTGGCTACATGGGATGACAGTGAAGAAGAGACCTTAAATGAAGAGGAATCACATGAAGTGTCAAACTTGGCACTTATGGCAAGAGGGGAAGAACTTGATGAGATAAATGATCTCCCTTTTTATGATGAATTGTTTGAAACATTCATTGAATTACAAAATGATTTGAAGAAGATTGGAATGAAAAGTGTTTCTTTTAGAAAGAAAAATGTAGAACTTTCAAATGAGAACGAATCTTTAAATGCAAAGTTAAATGTTTAGAATGAGAGAATAAAAGTTTGAATGATAAGATTATGTCTCAAAAAGAAAGCATTGCATTTGAGCATAAAAGTCTATGTATTGATGATTTTAGATAACTTTCGTGGCTTTCAAAAATTTGTATTTGATAAAAGAGTATTGGCTATAAGCCAAATTTGAAACAAAGGCATTATGAGAATTATTTTGTAAAGGCTACCTTCATTAATGATCAAATTGTATACCATTATTGTAATATAAATGGTCATATGAGTTATAGTTGTCCAATAAAGAGAAATGCATATTATGAAATCAAATGTATTTGGGTTTCAAAGGGAACGATTGCTAACACTCAAGGATAAAAAAACATTGGGTACCTAAAACTTGAGATTTCTTCTGCAGAGATCAACGAAAAGAAAGAACAAATGGTATTTGAACAATGGATGTTCGAGGCATATGATGGGCATCTCAGTTTTCTAGTTTTACCAAGATTGAAAACGGTGGAGAAGTATCCATTCGAGATATTTCAAAAAGAAAAATTATTAGAATTGGTAATGTCAGTAAAGATTACTTTACCTGTATTGAAAATATGTATTTAGTTGAAAATTTGAAACACAACTTGCTTAGTATTAGTCAATTATGAGATAAAGGCTATAGAGTTATCTTTGACAAAACAAAATATGGTATTAAGAATGTATCTGATTACAAAGTTTTATTTGTTGGAAAAATGTGTTTTAATGTATGCACCGTAGATATAGAATGTGCATCAACACAAAATAAATGTTTTTCCACATTACATGATAATAGTTGGTTATGGCATAGAAGATTAGGTAATGCAAGCATGAATTTGATTTCATAAATTTCAAAATGATTTTAAAAAATATCTTCGAAAATTTATTTTTGAGAAAGATAGAATTTGTGAAGCTTGTCAATTTGAAAAACAAATCAACACTTTATTCAAAAAGAAAAGTCAAGTTTTCACTTTAAAACCACTTCAACTTCTTCACATGGATTTATTTAGACCATCTAGATATACTAGTCTAAGTGGTAAGTATTATGCATTTGTGATTGTTGACGATTATTCTAGATATACATGGGTATGGTTCTTAGATAATGAGGATGATGCCTTTGATGCTTTCAAAATGAACTGTAAAAGGTTCAAAATGAAAGAGGTTATGTTATTTCTTGTATTAGGAATGATCATAGTGGAGAATTTAAAAAATCATAATTTCAAAATTTTTTTAATAACCTTGCCATAGAACATTAATTTTCGTCACTAAGGACCCCACAACAAAACGGAGTTGTTGAGAAAAAGAATAGGCCTATTCAAGAAATGGCTAGGACCATGTTGAATGAAAATGCATTATTGAAATATTATTGAGCTGAAGCCACTAATACTGCATGCTATGTTTTGAATTGTGTTTTAATTAGACCTGCCTTAATAAAACTCCCTATAAGCTTTGGAAAAATAAAAAACCTGACGTTGGTTATTTCAAAGTTTTTGGATGCAAATGTTTTATATTGAATACTAAAGACAATCTTGGTAAATTTGATAAAAAATTTGATATTAGTATCTTTCTTGGGTATTCAAATACAAGCAATACTTATAGAGTATATAATGAAAGAACCTTGTCGTTGAAGAATCTATACATGTTACATTTGATTAGATTAACCCTTCCTCTACAGAAAAAGTTATTGTTAATGATGATCCAGATAAATAATGACATAATAAAAAGTTTGCAAATAACAAACAAGATAATGCACCATGTGAGAACCAGAGGAGCGACAAGAAGAACAAACTAACATGGAGCAAAATGAAGGTAATTCTAAATCATCCCTAAGGGTGAATGTATGTTTCTTCTCAAGAATTAATACTAGGAGATCCTTGACGAGTTTTAACCACTAGATTATCATTTAGAAATACTTGTGACGATGCTCCATTTATATCTCAAATTGAACCAAAACCCTTTTAGGATGTAGAAAACAATGAATCTTGGATTATGGTAATGCAAGAGGAGTTAAATCCATTTGAGATAAACAATATATGGAAACTAGTTCCTAAACCAGAACATCCATCTATTATAGATACAAAATGGGTATTTAGGAATAAGATGGATGAATCTGGTGTAGTTGTAAAAAATAAAGTTAGATTAGCAGCTCGAGGATACAACCAAGAAGAAGGAATTGATTTTGATGAAACTTTTGCACTTATAGCTAGAATAGAATCAATTAGGATGCTCTTTGCATTTGCATGCCATAAGGATTTTATTTTGTATCAAATGGATGTTAAAAGTGCTTTCTTGAATGGTTATATAATGGAGGAAGTTTATGCAAAATAAACCCCTGGTTTTGAAGATGATAAGTTTCCAAATCATGTTTGCAGGTTGTCTAAAGCTTTATATGGTTAACAAGCATCTAGAGCATGGTATCAAAGTCTTGGTAGAATTCTTTTGAAAAATGGTTTTACCGAGAGAAAAACTGATCTGCACTCTTTATTAAGCATAAATATGAAGATATTCTTATTGCTCAAATTCTTTGCTCATATAATATGAAAATTTGTTGCACAATGACTTATTAGTAGAATTAAAGATGCACTGTAATAAGATCAACAACCAAACTTGACAGAGATGTAAAAAGTAAAGAAGTTGATGTCAAAACATGTTGAGTTATGATTAGATCTTTACTTTATTTGACTACTAGTAGGCCTAATATTGTGTTTGGTGTGCACTTGAGTGCAAGATTTCAATCATGTCTTAAGGACTCTCATTTACTTGCTGTAAAAGAATTTTTTATTATTTGAGTGGAACCATAGATCTTAGCCATTGGTATCCTAGAGGAAATCACAAGAATCTAACCTATTATTCAAATGTCGACTTTGCCGGTTATAAAGTTGATAAGAAGAGTACTAATAGAACATGTCATTTTTCAGATCACTCACCTGTCTCTTGGTTTAGTAAAAAGCAAAACCCTTTAGTAAAGTACAATTCATTAAAATTAAACGTGAGCTTGGGATGATGAAGGTCGCACATCAGCACAGCTCCATATGATATCAAGGCTATCTTGCTTTTCATGATATGATTTTTGGCTTAAGAATGTGTTTCTGTTGGATTAGTTGTTATGTTTGATTTGTATGACTATATATATTCATTCATGAATCATGCATTAAAATGGCCTTTAAGACATTTTATATTAATAAAATGATCTTACAATGAATTAGTTACTGGCCAAAGAAAAACAAAATGTGCGAAATCATAGTTAAAAGATAACGAATAACTGTTTATTCAATAAATGGATAACCTTAAAAATAACCTTAAAAACAAAAACTCAGAAATTGAAATTTACTCACTAATGAATAATGGACTGGAAGATAACGGATGACCACTTTCTTTGTAAAAACATTCTGGTCAATAACGATTAATTGATATAGAGAAAACAAGGAATCAAATGCGCGTTACAAGGTTTCTATAATTCTAGATGATAACAGCTCACCGATAGCATGATAATGGATCGCCGATATCATGCGATTCTACAACAATTTGTAGGTTTTGTTCTTCATTATCGATAACCCTTTACCATTATCTGTCTATCCGTGGCTGCACCCTTCCTTCTCTAAAATTCTTCTTTCTCTTGAGTTTTTCTTGCAAAATTGAACTCCAACAATCATTCTAAACCTCTTAAAATTCATTTATTCATCATCAAAACAAGATTTGACATCTAAAATCTCAAAACCCAATTTAAGACCCCAATGGTGAACCAAAGCTTTTCCTTCAAATTTGGCCAGATTTTCGCCACTTTTTGCCAAAATGAGCACCCGAACCACTTCTTATTCCCTTTATCTTCACCTTAATCTATTCATTTTTTCTTCAAAAGACCAAATTTCCAAAAACTCCCAAAATTCATTTTAAATGGCTGATGCAAAACCATCAAGGACAAGCTAGAGGATAAAACAAAGTGCATAGACCAGTCTAGTATGCTCTGGACCTGTCCCTAAGTTTGATAAAAGTCTATTTTAAATCCTCTCTATTGACCGAACACTTTCACACAAAATTTATGTCTAGGCATGTAACCACCTCTTATTTGGTTAATATAAATGGTTTTGATAAGCATTAAAGAGAATGTGTATCTCAATCTTGTTAGAGTGTTTTATTCAAGCATAGAGATTTCTGCTACTAGATAAGATAAAATTGTTACTAATGTGGGTGTTGTATCGATTGACTTTAATTTGGGGGATCTTAACAGGATTCTAGGAACTGAGAATAAAGGTTTAGAGCTCTATACCTCTAGGAAAGAACTTGATTTCATTCATTTTTTCATTCTCATGCTGTTCGAAACATCTGTGCGCGTAGAGACCTTTTGGATGATGTCTGTTTACTTTCTTTCAGTCTCGACTTTTACTATTTCATGTTGGGGTGATACATGGTATCTTACAGTATGTTGCCACATATGAATGAGGTGACTAGGTTGGATGTTGGCCAGTTGGATTGTATTCTTACAAAGAGACCAATTAACATACGGTAAGTAATTTTTAGACATATTCTGAGGACTCCTATGGTAAACAATCATCTATCTCCGTATAGTAATATCATTATCAGGATCCTTCGGCACTTTCATGTATCCATTAGAGAGCTAGTCTTCATTAGGACAAAGAGGTTAGGGGGAGAGATTCTTACTAGTTTAGGTTTTCACAAGAGGAATGGGGAATTGGTGAAGATTGCATCTACTAAGAACCGAGACAATTTAGTTTCCGTTGAGGATGATAGGATACTTAACGATGTGTACTCAACTAATCAGCTACCTGACTTTCACCTGAGAATGAGGGCGTAGACGCCGGCTTATACTATTGAGGTAGGAACATCAATTGTTTGTACTTCTGAGGATCATGATATGGACACTAATGAGCCTCTAGTTCCTGAAGAGTCTCGAATTTCTGAAGAACTTATGTAGCAGATGCTAAGTGAGATTAGATTTCTTTCTGAGTAGTAGAGTTAGCTTCAGTTTCAGCTTGTTGATTTTTAGCTTCAGACCTAGTGTTGGCTCACTCCATTCTAGCTTTAACATTAACAAATCTTTAAGGAGTAGTATTAGATTATGGATGATCAATAGCGTCTCTGTTCCACCTCTTCGATCTCCATCACATCCCTCTCAATAGATTCTATGTTTCTGTATTTTTATATTTTGCACAGACATTACATCTTTTCATTTTCTTTATCTTGTTCTAACATTTTTATTGTGTTATATGGCTTAATGCCTTTGGAAATTGATCTTGTGATTGATGTTTTGATTACGCTCTGTACTTCTGTTATATGTTTGGTTGGTTGGTTGATGGATTGATTATTGCTCAACTAAATTTCTCTTGAAATTGAGCATGCTGATAGAGGGAGCCTTTGTCACAAATTTTGCCTTCTAGACAACACTTGTTAAGATGGGCAAAATTGTTATATTTCGCTTGTTTCTCTCTTACAACCAAGTTTTCTTTTTTTTTTTTTATGAAGGGGGAGAAGAATACATGTTTTTGAATGTGTTAAGGGAGTTATGTTGCTTAAATTGATGTATATACATACACACACAAGTTATCTTAGCATTTTTTAAAAAAAACTTGCAAACCCTTATGGGGAGCTTATATTCAGTAAGAGCTAGTGTTACTGAATCATTCACAATACATGTAGGTTTGTCATCATCAAAAAAAGGGGAAAGGGAGCTCAAGGGCTAGCAAGAGACCAAAGCAAATGGCAATGAGGAGTCCAACAGCTCCAAGAAGTATATCTCCGTTCGATAGAATTCTTTTTTCAATTCCTGATTCCATTCTTGCTTTATGTCTCGTACGGTAATATCTTCCTACTATGTTAATATGGATAGTTTTGATCAGCTTTCTATATGTGGTAGTAATCTTAAGGAATTGCTAGAACATGTAGGATGGGAAAATGCTTTAAACATTGAGGAAAATGTGTATCCAAATTTAATTAAGGCATTTTATTTGAACATGGATATTTTGGCCATTAAACAGGATAAGATTATTAATGATGTGAATGGTGTGTCAATTGAATTTGATGTTAAGTACCTCAATTTGATTCGAGGAATAGAGGACAAGGGACTAGAAAAATACACTTCTAGAAGAGAGCTTCAATTACTTGAGTTTGTTCATGTTTAGGGTGTTAGGAACATATATAGGCATAGGAACTTTATGTGATGATCTTTGCTCCCTCCTTTTTTGTTCACAACTCTTATGTCTACAAGTTCGAGTACTTCATAGTGTCTGACAACATATAGTTACTCCTAGTAAAGGACATGTTAATGAAGTAACTCATTTAGATGTGGAGTTATTGGATTGCATTATCCACCAAAGATCAGTCGACATTGGATATGTGATTCTTAGAAACATGCTTAGTATATCTGGGGTAAGTAATTGTTTGCTCCCATATGGTAGTGTAATTACTAAAATTACACGACACTTCTGGGCTCGCATTAATGAACTAGTCTTTGAGGAAACTAAGAGGTTAGGGGTGATGCAATCACTAGTTTGAGGTTTTATAGGAGGGATGGAGAATGGGTGAAGGCTACATTAGCTAAAAATCGGGACACCTTGATAGCCCCTGAGGATTAACGAATGTTTAACGATGTCCCTACCATTGATCAGTTACTAGATTTTCATTTAGCAGTAAGGGCTTGAGTACAACATCCTGCTTTAGAAGCATAGAGTTCAGTAGCACTTACTTCAAAGGCATATGAAATTGACACCGATGAGCCTATAGGCCATGAGGGTTTAGTACAATAGTTGCTAGGTGAAGTTCGGTCCATATCGGAGCAGCTGAACCAACTTTAGTCCTAGTTAGCTACATTCCAATTGAGTGTACTCGACTAGTAGTGGAAGATTCTTGATCAGCAATAGCAGATTTTGTTAACATAAATTAGCAAATTAACATTGATTTTGATGATAAAAAATTAAACTAACAAAGTTAGAGTGTCTAATGATCAAATTCTTAGGTCGTATGAAGCTTTTTAGACATAACAAGATGCAGAAAATAAATGGATAACTATTGATTTTAAATCAGCAAACTATTTTCTAAAGGAAGCTTTATAATTTTGATTATAAAACATAACGGTGAACCATTTCTTGAAAATGGTTAACCTATAAATTCTAAAGAGGAATTAGTATGCAAACGGTGAACTGTTTCTGGAATTCAGCATGAACGGTTAGCTGATATTGTCCTGCAAGTTTCTGGAATTAAACAGCAAACCGACAACTCCAAGTGGCACACCGACTATTCAAAATTCAGTATGACGGTGATTTATACAAAATCAAAATGGTGATCTGATAGAAGTTATCGGCGATCCGATTATGCCCAGAAAGTCAACGACGGCTAGTTTTCAGTTCCAACTATAAAAAAGCTTAATTAAATTCAAATGATAAGGGACTCTACAATTATCATTGAGCTTGTTATTATGTATACAATCATTGCTGTGCTTAAAACTTGTTAGTCATTCATTAGATTATACTTTGAGCTTTCATTTGTAAACACATGCATTGTGTGGGGAAAAATTATTTAATTTTCATTTTAACATCAAATTGAGTGTTTGAGAGTGTGGGAAAGAATTGAGTTTAGAGGTTTGGGATGACCTCAGCTTGCAAAGGTTGATTGACATCTTGGAAGCCAATTGCAAAGATTTTAAAAGTCTTAGGGTGCAAGGCTTGGAAAGTGGAATCCTCAAGCCTAGTGAGTATGGAGGGGTAGACGTAGGTGGGTTTTGCTGAACCACGTAAAAATCTTGTATTTGATTCTCTTTCCTTTCTCTCTTTACATTTTGATTGTTGTTATTTATTATTTGATTAATTTTATTTGAAATTTGCATTGAATTTTGTTTTAATTACTCCATAATTTTTAGAAACCCAATTCACCCTCACTTAAGTTTCTTAGCTAGTATTTTAGATTTTGGACAGCCAGAAGAAACTTTTTGCTACACTCAGTGTTCCTCCTTCACACCCACCTTCACAACCACCTCAATAGTTTTCCTAGATTCTATACCTTTATTTCATACAAACATCTTTCAGCATCATTTCATTATGTTATGCTTGATTTAACACTTTGATTATGTTACATTATTCTTTGGATGTTTGCATAGTTTATGAGAATTAATTTATGTGACTTGCATTTTGGTTTTTGTGATGATTTGGAAGTTGTGATCTATGTGATTTGAGCACTTAGTTTCTGCACTTTCAGAAGCTGTTGTTGGATAACTTCTTTAATGTTCCTATTGCTAAAGTACTTCTTGAGATTTTTCTTGTTGATAAGGGAAGCTTCTGTGAATTTTTCAGTTTCAATAACACTTCCTACTTTCAATAAAATTTTTTGAATTTTTGTGTTTTTTTATTGCATATCTTTACCATTAATAGACGAGCTCCTTTTAATGATGAAAGGAGAGAAAAACAGATGCTTCTGAGTTAAAAAAGTATATTTTTATCATATACTTAGGGAGCTTATACTTAGGGGAAAAATTTTTGCCATTCATTATACTATGGATACACGTAAGGTTTGTTGTCATCAAAAAGGGGAGATTGTTAACCAAAATGATCTTATAACTTTGATTTTGATGATAACAAGTCATGTGTGTCAAGGGTTTATTAGTAAATGATTATGAATTATCTCACTTAACAAAATGGTTTTTCATAGAGTTATAAGTTTTGAATGGTGGAGTCTTCCAAATTGGTTAAATTTCTTAATCCTTATATAGTTTTGGGACAAATTTGGACTTCTAGATACAAATGGCTAATCGCCATGTTTGAAATGACTAACCAATAACATATGGATAACATATTGATAGTTTATAGCCTATAACAGTTAACCATTTATGAATAAACGTAATAGTTAACCATTTATGAATAAACGGCTGACCGATAAGCTACCGAGAGAATTTGTCTAAAAACAGTGAATCGTTTATTTGAGATGGCTTAATTCTCAAATGGTCATCCAGTTATTCAAATTGATGTATAATAGTAACTTGTCACAAAGTCAAAACAATGAACCAATTTATACAAACAGAAATCTAATAATTTCCAAAAAAGTCTACAACAACTAATTTTCATCTCCTACTATGTAAAAATGCTAAATCAAGTTCATATTTAGTAGAGTTTGTCAATCTCCATCAAGCTTAAACTACGCTTGTACAAATCATCTTGTGTATGTATTTGCTAACTCTTTCATTAGTTCATATTTGGGCTATCATTTGTAAACACACACACTTGTGCGAGTGAAAATATTTTTAATCTTTATTTCAAACATATAAAATTTGAGTGATTGTAAGTGTGGAAAACACTTTAGAAAAATAGGCGTGGGACTATCTCAGATTGTAAAGGTTTATTAAAACCTTGGAAGTCAATTATAATATTCTTTAAGCCTTAGTTTGTAAGGCTTAAATAATGGAATCCCTAAGCGCGGGAACTTGGAGGCATCAACGTAGGTTGATTTTACCGAAACACGTAAAATCCGATGTTCGATTCTCTTTCCCTTCTCTGTTTAAATTTATTTACTTATTATTGGTTTGATTTTGTTAGAAACTTATATTGTTTTTAATTTTATTACATAATAATTTCTAAAAAGCCCAATTCACCCCATTTTGGGTTGTACAACTATAGTTTCACAATCCTAATGCAAGCAACTTGGTCAAAATATGATTGGTCACATTATGTAGAGTAATTGGCCTAATATCTGCCTAAGAAGCTGGAGAAATCTTTATAGGAAGAAGAACAAACAATGTGCTCTGAAAATCCCTGGCTATAGCCGAACCTCTAAAATAATCAAGGACATCATACAACAAATTACTACAAATCATATCCCAAAAAGACTGGTAAAATTGGCTACAAACACGTCTAGCCTCATAGCACTGTTAAGCTCAATAGAGAAAACCACCTACCTATTCTCATCCAGATCGGGCTCCTTACATAAACTCACGTCATCCTCAGCTGTCACTATAGACAGAATGAAATCAAAATCAAACTACTGAAATTGACTAACACCACTCGCTAACAACCCCTAAAAGAAATCAACTCACAGGTTTCTTCAAATCATTAACTGCACTATGCCACTAGTGTTTTAAACGTTACTACCATGAACCAAATGGTGCTGCTATCTCCTTCAAACCATCCAGACTACTTTCAACCACCAATGTGCAGCCTTCACAATTTTAACAGAAAAATTCAAACCTATGTTCTTTTAACAGCCAGCAAGGCAGCCCATGCCCGCGCGCGCTAGCACGCAGCATGCAGCCAGCACTCACCTGCAAGGCAACGACATCCCCTGCTCGCGGGAGTAAGGCAGCGGTATCCAGACCCTGCGCAAGCGTGCAAGGCAGCGCTATCCAACCCGCACGCGCACTCAAGGTAGCTGCATCCAGCCCGCGCACGCACTCAAGGCAGCGGCATCCAGCGCATGCAGCCCACGCTCACGCGCAAGTCAGCCCACACTCGCGCACAAGGCAGCGCGCACTAGCACTGGGCAGGCAGCCCACACCCGCTCCAATGCAGCACACAATTGCATGGTAAATGCAGCCCACGCAATCCCTCGCGCGCTCACGAAGCATGTAGCGCACAATCGTTCGAGGCAGGTAGGCCACGCTCTCGCGCAAGGTCCCCCGCGGGCGCAAGGCAGGGCCAACTGGCACAGGACAGGCAGCCCAAGCCCGCACCAAGGCAGCTCCCACTTGCGCGCCGCATGCAGCCCGCGCTCGTGAGGCCAGCAGAGCACGCTCGCGTGAGTATGGCTGACGATGCTGGCGCGCCAGGGCACGAGTGAGGCCAGGCTCGTTGGCGCGCCAAGTCGGCCAGGCTCGTACGAGTGAGGCCCACAGTTTACAAGGGGGAGGCAGCAACTGCCGACTTGTTTTGGCTGATAAATTTTTGTACGGATGCATGACACGGGAAGATGAACTGAGGGAATCGAGCGGAGCATTTTTTGGCCGTTGACATATCTTATACAAGATGGTCGAAAATAGAGAAACCGTGAGTTCAAAAATTCAGAAGAAGATGCAGTAAAAGGTGTTCGAAATTTTAGAAGGGGTCATATTTCGACCCCAATTACGTTACGGGACTAAGAAAGGGAGAAATAGCCCGGGAGGTCCGGCGTTGGATTTTCAAGCCGAAATGGCCAGAAACCATGTGCTATAGCACACGGATTATGGCCAAATTTCACAGTTTTGGGGAGAAATGGGATGTGTGAGAGTTAGCCGTAAGAGAAAACGGATGTGGATTCCGAGCTCCAAATCTCACTTTATGGCCATTGCACCGATCGCGCTACGGCGTGAGCGGGCGCCGTAACGCGTGCGAGGATCAGTCCGACTTCAACGAAACTCGCCTGGAAGCCTCATTATTGCCCAAGTATTGCTACCGCTCGAAGAAATGGGGGGAAATGGTTCGGGGAGCTCTGGGGCCCCATTTTTGGGCCAAAATAATTGAAAACCGTGTGCTATAGCACACAGATTTTGGCCAAAATTTGCATTTTTAGGCTGGCATGAGATTTTTGCCCAATATTGTAGATGTGCACAAGAGTTAGCCATAGGAGAAAACGAAAGTCGATTCCGAGCTCCGAATCTCATTTTATGACCATTGCACCGATCGTGCGGCCGCGTGAGCGCGCACCGTAACGGGTGCGAGGATCGGTCCGACTGCAGCGAAACTCACCCGGGGCCCTCGTTATTGCCCAAGTATTGTTACCGCTGGAAGAAACGAGGGAAATGGTTCGGGGAGCTCCAGGGGCCCAATTATTGGGCCAAAACGACAAAAAACCGTGTGCTATAGCACACGAATTTTGGCCAAAATTCGTATTTTCGGGCCGGTGTGGGATTTTGGTCCGATATTGTAGATGTGCGTGTGAGTTTGCTGTAAGAGAAAACGGAAGTTGATTTAAGGTCCGATCTCGTTTTACGGCCATTTTTCCATACATGCATGGACGCGGCCTGGCGCCTTGATGGGTGAGGCGGCTTGTCTGATTTGAGGCAGCAACTGGCTCGAGGGTGTCCTCCTGCACACTAACCTCCGTTCATGCGAGAAATGGCCTAACGGACGCACGTAAGGAAGGCAGCCAAGCGAATGCCTCCGTGCGCACTAGACTTGCCTTCAATGGATCCTCGTTAGGGGATTTATATTGTACTCATTCCAATTACTAGACTCATAGAGCCTGGTATTGTTATTTATTGTCACTACCTCCCCATGTCAGGATTGGGTAATTTGCGCGCCTGCTGCCTTCCTTGGATGTGGTAGCCGTTTCTCAGGCTTCCTCTCCGAAATCGAACCCTAATTCTTCGTCACCCGTCACCACCATGGTAGGCCTCTATCTTACCATCGAAAGTTGATAGGGCAGAAATTTGAATGATGCGTCGCTGGCACGGTGGCCTTGCGATCCGTCGAGTTATCATGAATCATCAGAGCAAGGGGCAGAGCCCGCATCAACCTTTTATCTAATAAATGCATCCCTTCCAGAAGTCGGGGTTTGGTGCACGTATTAGCTCTAGAATTACTATAGTATCCGAGTAGCAGATACCATCAAACAAACTATAACTGATTTGATGAGCCATTCACAGTTTCACAGTCTGAATTAGTTTATACTTACACATGCATGGTTTAATGTTTGAGACAAGCATATGACTACTGACAGGATCAACCTGGGTAGCATTCCTTCCCGATGTTGACGCCCGCATGAGCCACCTCTATCGGGGCCCCGTTCGGGGCCACGGTCAGTCGGCCAAGACGGGCACAAGCAGTTGTTCCCATCAAGGGATGATGCTTGTAGCTTGGACGGATTGAGGCCGAGACTCTACGTCCACGCACAGCATTTCGCGTCCGAGAGCACGGGCGGAGACTCCATGGGCCGCAACAGCCAAGCGTCTAAACAAGGCATGCCGGGAACACAGAGCCCACCTCACGTCCACCCCGCACCCGGAACGGCATAAGGCAGGACGAGGGACACCGAAACCATCAATTCCGTTTTATGGGTAGGTAACACAGGATACTAGATGAGCCCTTAAGGCAACAACCGCACTTGGGGAAAGATTAAAACGGACGACCTTCTGACAGTTCGGTGCACGAGCACGGAGCCTGTCGACTGACACCATCCAATCACCACTCACACGCCTTGCCGCTCACTTGGCTGCAACTGTGCCGAGCGTCCCGCCAACCCGAGGACGTTGGCTTTGGGGTCTGTGGAAACACCAAGCAAGGCCGAGCCAGCACTGTCGGACGTGAGAAGCAACACGTATTTATTTTTTTCTTACAAAGTGAAGCTCACCGGAATACCACAGGAGCAAGCTCAACGGCGACTACTCGGCGAATGTGCCAACACCGAAGGGTGAAGGGAAAGGTGCAAGGCTGAGGCCATGCCATCCACTGCCCAAACTTGGCACCCCTCACTAGCTTTCCCCCTAAAGAGGTCTTAGAGCAATGTTGAACCTAGCAGCAGTAGATGCTCCCGGTTATTGAGCTGACCCCCACCCCTCCAAAAAAAAAAAAGTACAAGAAATTTTGGTCTGATTTTTTGTATTATGGTGGAGAAAAATGGGAAGAAATTTTTAAAAAGAAGAGAAAAATATTTTGGTGCAGGGAAAAGAGGCATTTTTTATGCTAACCCCGGTGTGTGGGGAGGGGCAAGCCACATCCCGCACAGCTAACCTCCCATCGTGCGAGAAATGGCCCTCCGGACGTGCGCGAGCGCGTGGCAGGCGCACACCAATTCCCGCACACTAACCTTTGTTCATAGGGACAAATGGCTCAGCAGACAAGGCAGCCCCCGCGAATGCCTCACGCGTCGTTGGAACCATCTACACTGTTTTAGCCACTTTAGATGATGGTTTCAGCCACAGTGACCTTCTTACGTCATGCTCGAACGGTCTCATGATCATCAACAGCTCCAAGGCATGTCATCCTTAGCCACAAGAAAAACTAGCTGCCATGTCTCTTACCCAACCGTTACTGCATCACTCTTGGTTGCCATTAATGGCATCCTTAGCATACCAGCCACCACTCAATAGGATTTATTTTTAGTCACGGGTCGGAAGTACCGTAAAACTCGTAGGTGGATACGAACCCCCTTTTCTACCTCTCAATGATTAATTTGTTTATCTAAAATAAAAGGGGGATCAGTAAAGTCCTCACAATCAATAGATTGTGAAAGTTAATAACGTTGCATTGATTGTCTCTAATATATATTTTAAAGCCTTTTATTTTGGTTGATCAATTGGAAGGTATTCGGATACGTCTTGAAATAGAGCAACTATGTCTTCTCAATCCCAAAAAATTTTGGTGTTCTGGTTTGCTGATTCTCGGTGGAGCACCTTTAGGATATGGACTAGGTGATTCACTACTAAGTTAGCCATTCTATTTTTCCCGACCTTGTCTTTATCTCTTAGGTGTATGCTAGTTGCTTGTACGAGAGGATTTATAGGATGCCATTGTGGCATTCAGTGGATAGTCATAATTCCCTTGGATGGTGAGGGGGATTTTAACATTGCAAAGTCAATTTTAGAGATCTTTAGTGGGCTTGCCCAGGCCCTAGGGAGTTATTGATGCCCTTAATTTAGCCTTATTGGACTAAGGATAGGAGGATGCTGGATTTATTGGCAATCCATTCAATTGGACTAATAGGCACATTTGGAGGCGTCTTGATAAAGTAATCAGTAATGTACAATGGTTAACATTTTTTGCTGAGTTTTGGGTTGCACTTTTTTCATTGAGTTTTAGACCACTGTCCTTTATTATTATCTTGTAACAAGAATATGACCGAAGGGCCCTCTAGGTTTAAGTTTTAACATGCTTGGCTCAAGCATCCTGGCTTTTTGGCGATATGCAAAAGTCTTGGGATGCTCTGAGATTTAGTTCTAGATGAGAGCGTTTCAGCAAAACTCGTTCGATAGATGTCTTGTTTAAAAGGTTGGAACAAGGAAGTGCTTAGAAATTTCTTTCACACAGTTAAAAAGGAGTGAAAGATATCACTCAAAAGGAGAAGCAGTACGATCTTTCTAGCTCTACTGAGGATAAGGCTATTTTTTTTATGCTAAGGCCTGGGTGCAATATGCATTACTATTCAAGGAGGATTTTTTGCAGTAGTAATCCAGTGTTAGTTGGGTTTAAAAGGGGGATGCTAAAGCCTGAATTTTTCATGCGATAATCAAAAATAAACGTCAATTATTCATTGTCCATCGAACTTAGGAAAATTCTTCTGAGTGGATTTTTTAGCCATTTACTGTTACTGCTTCTGTTGTTGGTTTCTTTTAGGGGTTATTAATGGTTAGTGCCATTCAATTTCAATAATCAAGTATTGATTTCATCTCGTCTTTGGTAACTGTGAATAATGATGCAGATTTGTTTTGGGAGCCAGATCTGGATGAAATTAAGCAAGTGGTTTCTTTATCAGCCCCGACAATACTTTGGGTCTAGATGGATTCTGCAGTTAATTTTATCAATCTTGTTAGAATATTATTTATAGTGATTTACTATATGTTGTCCTTGATTACTTCAGAGGCTCAACCATGCGTTTTCAGAATACATTGTTGGTTTTTCTTCCTAAAAAACCATCTCCAGCATCTTAAGCAAATATTTGACTGGTTAGTCTTTGTAAGGCGAGCAACAAGGTTTTAAACAAGCTACATATATTGAGATTAGCTCTTCTAATGCAGAGTATCATCTCTCTTTCTCAGAGTGGTTTTGTTCTAAGTAAGGTGATTCACTACAATGTGCTCCTGGTTTAAAAGTTGATTCACGATCTTAATCACTGTACTCAAGGAAACAGTGTAGCGCTCACACTTGAAATGGCTAAGGCTTATGACCGAACGTCTTGGTTCTTTATTATTAAGATGTTGTGATTTTTTGAGTTTTTAGAAAGATGGGGTTCTTTAATTAGATGTGCGATATTTGGTCCTTGTTTTATAGTATCGTTGAATGACATCAGCGATTGATTTTTTCAGGCACAAGGTGGTCTAGCGCAGGGTGATCTTCATTCCCTCTATTTGTTTATCATTGCTGTTGAGTTATGTCATGGGGCATAGATCACTATACTCTTAAGTATTGAACTGCAGGGCCAGTTCATATTTCCTATTTGAGTTTTGCAAATGATATTGTCAGTTTTACAAATGGGAGTTGGTCGATGCTTAGGCGGCTTATGGATTTTCTACATCATTATAAGGCAATTTTGGTGTAGCTAATTAATCAAGCTAAGAGTAGTTTTTATACTAGGGCCTCTGCCTCTGCTTTATACCGGTTTATTATACATTCTGTTAATGGTTTTTGTGGCATCAGTTTCTTTTCACTTCTCTTGGATACCTGATTTATTCGAGGTGTCTTAAGATTGCTTATTTTGATGAGGTGGTCTGGAAGGTCAAAGCTAGTATATCGAACTAGGCCAACAAATTACTTTCCTTCAATGAAAAGCTTGGGCTTATTCATCATGTGCTCTTTTTTATACCGTTGCATATGATTTATGTTCTTCAACCACCAGTGGCTATGCTTTAACATTTAAAGAAGCTCTTTGCTCGATTCTTATGAGGTGATACTAATACTGGGAGGGGGATCCATTGGTGTGATGGCCATAAGTTTGCTTTTTAGTTCAAGAGGGTAGACTGGGCATTCGGTCCTTTATTGATTTGGTTAAGGCTTTTGAACTTAGGCTTTAGTGATGCTTTCTAAAGCAGCATTCCTCATGGGCTTCCTATATGAAATCTAATTACTGCAAAGCTATGCATGCGAGCTTGATTCAGTTTGGGTATCCTGCTTGTCTTCTTTGAAGACACCTTTGGTAGGTCATGGGGAGTGGAGTTTTTAGTATGATGGTTGGTTGCATTCTTATCCTTTAGCCTTTTATAATCTCGCAGCGGCTTTTATAGGTGATGGATTTCTTTTATTGGTGGGGCATAGTCTGGGACAAAGGTAAGCTCTAGGATATGTTACCTACTACTGATTGTCAAGCAAATCTTACTAGTTTTTATCACTAACAGTTAGCCAATTTTGATTCAGTGGAATATTTCCATTTATGGCGAGTTTCATCTCCAGTCAGCCTAGGAGATCGGGCGTCACTCTAGGCCGAAGGATGAGATCTTTGCTATTATTTGGCAGCAATATATCCCTTTCTGGGTATCCTTTTTTTTTTTTATGGCGTCTACTGCTTGGTTTTTTGGTCATTGATGATGCCTTGTGCTTGAGGGTTTTTGTATGGTTTTTCGATGTTTCTATGATCAGGCTACTGAGAAAGTGCCCACGTGTTAGACAGGATTGGAGTCGTTTCTTGTGCGCTTTTGGGTTACGGCATATCGCTTTTATGTCCACTCATGCCTCACATCTTCATTGGTGGCACAGTGCCCTTTCACTGAAGTCATATTCATTTTATCCTTCCCTACTTCCTCTTTGTGACAAATATGGAAGGCTTATAATGCTTATAGGTTTGACTCAGTCGCCTTCTCTATTAACATAGTTATTTAATGGGTGGTTTCAGATCTCAGGCTTATTAGCTTGGCCTTTGGTTTTAAACTATCCCAACTATTGGGAGTTTTGGGTTCTCAGTTTGTGGACGGATTGCGGGTCACTTTTCGTCAAGAAAGCCTCTCTAATTAATTTTTTGGCTGTGACCGACACCTGCTGTGGTGAAGCTAACTATGGATGGTTGTTCTAAAGGTAATCCTGAAATGTCTACTTTAAGTCGTATTCCACGCGATTCATGTGTTGTGGTATTAGCTGCTTTTGGTTCTTTTCTTGGGCACCATCTAATACTTTATGCAAAGCTCATGGCTATATGTGAAGGGTAAGAATTTACGATTCATATTGGATATTATGTACTTGTTGTAGAGTTAGATTCAGTCACTGTGGATTCCTGGATGGATTCCCATGACCATGTATGATGAGATTATGCTTATTTAATGCATTACGTTCGTGCTATAATTTCTTCTTCAGCCATAATGATCAGGCATGCGCTTCAAGAGGCTACTTTTACTACGGATTTGTTAGCCAAATAGGCCTGTACTCATCAAATTACTTAGTAATTTATAACTGCTTGGGATATTCCTCATAGTTTATGTGGTATTCTTTATTTAGATGCATAAGAAGTTCCTCATATCAGGCACTAGACTTATGTTTTGTTCACCTTTATTGTCGGCTACGCTATCTTCTATATTTCAAATTGCTTTGGGAGGTTTTGGTTCATCCCCCTCCTAATGTATTTATTTAGCTTGTTGATTTATATTACAAAAAAGGGTAGCCTAACCGTCCACCTCTTTGTCATTTTTTTAAAATCCTAAAAATCTTAAACCTTAGACCCTAAAACCCTAAATCCTAAACCTAAAAAATCATTAAAAAAAAAAGTTCCCTCTAAAAACACTCTCAAATCTGCCATCGTTAACCAAAGCTTAAACAAGCTTTGACCGGGTCACCAATGGCCCCATCTGACATCTGTGGTGGCTCTAATCCACTGTCGGAGTGTCCCCTCACACTAACGACATCCTTCTCTATCTAATGCAACAACCACGGTAGCCCATGAATAAACAACATCCTTTCCCATCTAATGACCTTGACCCTTGGGTTTTGCAAGCCACCAACCACTACTTATGCCACCACCCATTTGGACGTTGCTGACACCACCCAGATGACTCTAACACCTCGTCTGAACAATCCTGAATCCCTACAGTCATCAACGTGAGCTTAACAGCTTGAAAATAATAGGTCAAACTTGCTTTTCTCACCTCCCAAGAAGCCACCGTCGTAAATGGCTCTTTAGTCACCATTGGCACTAGATACCCTAATGTTTCTACCACCCATGACCATCGTGACCTACCATCCATGACCATTCCGACCTAGATCTGCCGTCTAGTGATGTCACAGATGCCGAAAAACGGCAGCAACGGATCACGGTTTCCACACTTCAATAGATTTGCCACCCCCGTCCCTATCTTTGATCACCGCTACCATCCTCCAATAGTAGCTGGCCTCACATTGGACTTAACTTGACTAAACTCAGCCACCTTTGACATCTCATGCTACTAGATCGACCAATGATAGCAATCATAATTTACTCCAACAGCTCCAAGCCATGACCTTTTTTTGCCACAGCAAAACCAATCCGTTATATATCTCAGCCAACCCTTGTTGCATCACTATTAGTGGCAGCCATCCACCACCTAGCAGCCATCCTCGTCAACCCAACCTCGCCAAAGCCACCATCATCATCAAATATCAACAACACATCAGTTGTTGCTGAGATTAGTTGCCATTTCAAAGGAAAAATAATAAAACCATAACTCGCGGAGTCAAATTCTCATTAGTACGATTCAAGGGAATGGCCCCAAGTCTCTGCTTTCTATATAAAGGACATGACGAGCATAAATACCCTCTTTAACTTCTATTCTGATGGACTGAATATCTTTCATAAGGAATCATAGAAAGATGCAGCGATTTTTTTCAGGAAATCCCCAACGAAAAATACACACTATTCCCTTTTTGTATCAAATCGATCATAACCACTTCCTACGTTCCATGTAATTTTGCACCACAAATAGGAACTAATAAAGAGACCCGCGATCCTGTAGAAAGAAATCACGATCCCTTGTGGAAAAAAAATTATTTGCTGCGACAGAAATAAAGATAGGAAATTCCTATCAAGATAACTAGAAATTCCAACCACTAAGAATCCTAATGAGCCTAAAAAAATTGATAAAGGCCCAGAAGAAATTGCTTGGTTTGCGAGAGCTGGCTATAAATTCTATCTATATATATTCTAATCACCAACTCATACATACTAGCTCCAGTTGCATTTTATTGGAATTGGTGAAATAACCAAAATAAAATCCATTTTAGTTTACTTTTTGTATTTCCGAAGTAACTCTCATCAACTAGTATTATTTGGAACGCATTTCTTTCACCTCAAAGGCCTATCTAAAACCAAACCCATCATGGAACGAAAACAAAAGCACAAACCCGTAACCAACTCCCTAGCTATAAAACACAAACCCTCAACCCATGAATCAAGAGAAGCTTGCGTCAATGGCATTATAATCATCAGAAGGGTAAAAGGCTATAAAATCGAGTGCACTGATTTAAATCCTTCTGAATATATAATCATCAGGGATGTAATCTTTAATAAAGATGAATTTGTACATGAAAAGTAGCATGTAAAAGTCATAAACTCTGACTTACAACTTTCTGATTTATTGAAGTTTGAGGTGGAGCAATTTGATCATGAGAACATTGAAGAAGCTGTAGATTTTGGAGATGTAGTATTGATTCAGACAAAACAGAAGTACCTCAACCATAAATAAAATCAGAATTGTCTCCTCACAAAGTTACCAACTCACCAGAGATAAGAAGAAAAAGCAAGTAAAACCACCAAAAAGGTTTGCTTATGTAGGTTTAATTACTTTTGCCGTAGAAACGTCCTCTTAAGAGAGAATGACAGACGGCAATAGGTGAAGAAATTACTTCTCTATATATAAAAAAAAAAAAACCTAAGAATTGGTTGAAAAACCCTGCAGATAGAAAAGTGATATGCAAATGGATCTTCAAGATTAAAGGAGGCTTGATAGGGTCTGAACCTAAACGATACATAGTAAGGCTCATCACAAAGGGTTATACTTTAAAGAAGGATTGATTTTAAAGAGGGATTCTCTCCTGTGTTCAAACATCTATTTATAATGGTGATATTTGTCTTAACAGTAATTAAAAACATAGAGTTTGATCAATTTGATGTCAGGGTTGCGTTGTCGCATGGTAGACTACAAGAAGAGATACTCATGTCACAACATGAAGGGTATGAAGATCCTGAGAAGAAAGTTCATGTTTGCTTGTTGAAGAAATCACTATATAGGTTAACACAGTCCCAATGCAGTGGCACTTGAGATTTGATTATTTTATGGTGTTAAATGTGTTTAAGAGGTAAAACTATGACTGCTGTGTTTACTTTAAGGTGATGAAGGACAATGTATATGAGTACTTGCTATTTTATATTGATGACATTTTATTAGCAAGCAAAGATAGAGAAGTAATTGAAGACTTAAAGTTGTTGCTCAATTCAAAATTTGAAATGAAGAATCTAGGACAAGCTAAAAAAAATATTAGGTGAAAATATCAAAAATAATAGTAAATGGTTCGTTAGACTTGTCTCAAGAGAATTACTTGAAGAAGGAGTTAATAACGCATCAAATGAATGACTCTAAACTTGCTCAAACACCTTTGGCTTTACATTTTAGACTTGATAGTTCACAATGTCGTGTAACTTCTAAAGAAAAGCATGAAATGGTCAAACTTCCTCATGTGAATACAATGGGATGCTTGATATATGCAATGGTCTTAACTAGACCTAATATTGCACATGCTGTTAATGTTGTTAGCAAGTATATGGCTTCACTTGTGAAGGAACATTGGAGGGCCGTGAAGTGGGTTATAAGATATCTAAGTGGCACCTTGAGTTGTAGACTGGTGTATGGAAAAGGCAAGGGAAAAAATAATGGTTTGCTTTTTATGTCGACTCAGATTATGATGGGGATTTAGATAGAAAAAGGTCCTTGGTTGGTTATGTGTTTATGCTTAATGGATGTGTGGTTAATTGGAAGGCTAAATTACAACATGTAGATGCCCTTTCAAATACAAAAGCTGAGTACACTACTGTAATAGAAGTTATGAAAGAAGCATTGTGGCTCAAAGGGCTGGTATCTAAGTTGGTGGTAATGCAGAGGTTAGTTCTTATTTTTTGTGATAGTTCCAGTATTATACATTTGTGAAAAACCCAACACTTTATGAGAAAACAAAGCACATAGATATCAAGCTGCACTTCGTAAGAAATGAGGTCTCTAAAGGTGATGTCAAGATAGTTAAAATCAATACAGATGAGAACCAACAAATATACTTACCAATGTTGTTCTAGTTGCTAAGTTCAAGCTAAGTAGCATTTGATAATTTCTGAAACTACTCAATACACTTACCAATGTTGTTCTAGTTGCTAAGTTCAAGCTAAGTAGCATTTGGTAATTTCTGAAACTACTCAATGATGTAAAAAGATTCAAGGTGGACTTGCAAAACTTGCTAGTGAATCAAGCTCATCAGAGTAAAACAACAGCATTTTTTGGTGTGTTATCGAGCATTAAAAGTCATGAGGCTTTGCACGTGCTTCACTAAATATTTACAAGCATCGAAATGGCATCATTCTAAGTAAGTTTAGCCAAGCTTTAAGTGATGCAAGTGATGACCATGTTAGATTGCTTTAACCAGTGCAGTAAAACTGTTAGGCCATGTGCTTGCCAGCTATACAATCTGGGTTTTCTAGTTTGTTATTGTGTTTATTATAAAATTGGCATATGTAATAGTTTTGATTCATCATTGTAAACCATAGAAGAGATAGTAGAGAGAGAGAGAGAGAGGTCAAGCTTGTTCTCTGTAGTCTCTTGTATAGGCTACGTAAAAAATCCTCTATAGATAATCAACAAAGCTCGCCAAAAGCTTCTCCTGTGGATGCAGCTTGTGCCTTTTTTGGTGCAGTTGAACCATGTAATTGTTCTTTGTTCCTAACTGTGATTGGTTTCTTTCTAAAGCTTCTTGTTATTAATCTCGTTTGTGATTCTTGTAGTGATTAGATTTTATCCTGGATTGACCTTAGTGTGTGCCACTCATATTAAATCTGATTGAGATCCAAGGCAGTGCTTGTGACTTGTGAGGGTGTTAAACAAATTCATGTACTAGATGAACTAATGAAGCCCTAAATCCTTAAATCCCTAAGACTCTCCCTTTCGGCCTCTCCCTCTTGTTAACAAGCCGCACGGCTGTACCTCTAACTCTTCAAGGCCCACCGCTCACCGCACCTTTAGCTCTTGTTAAACAAGCCAGCTGCCACCACCCACCGCTGCACCCACCTCCATAAACCTCTAGGCGCACCATGTCGCCTTCTCTCTCGTGAATCAGCCTCAATATAAAGAGAAATAAATAAAATTATTTTGATTAAGAAAATGATGGCGGTGTTCAAAAATTATTTTGAGCAAGAGCGAATCTTCGGCGCTGACATTGTCGCAGTCGCAACAGCAACAACAATAACAATAGATGTAGTAGACTCCGGTGAGGCTATGACGCTTGAAGGCAATTTTGCACTAGCATTAATAACGTTCTTTTTTGTCATTTGATTTTTTTTCCAGTTTCTTGTTGGTTTTTTTAAGTTGGTTTTTCTAGGGGAGGTTTGTTATTACTTGAAATTATGATCTAGTGAGGTTGCGTAACTGCCAATTTGAGAACATAAATATTGTACTGGAAATTTGGATATTTTCTAAAAATTTCTGCTCTAGCTAGTGCCTTTGTTGTCTAATTTGCATATTGTTAGAAAACCAAATAATTTTGGATGTATATATTTAATTGAGTGAGAATTCCTAAGTTTTACTATAACTAGTGTATTAAATGTCAGTTTTTGGAACCTAGTAGTCACTGCTCGGTTGCAAATTTTGAATTATTTTATTTTTGTGATCAAAATTTGATCGAGTTTATCCTACAACAATACTATTACAGGTTTATTTATTTTTCTTTTGTTTTCTTAATTCAGCTCTAATCCAGGCAGGGAAAGCTTGGATTAAAAACCCAGGATTGCATGGGGAAAACCGAGCATGATCCTAGGTCTAGGCAATTGTTGTATCAATCTGGGCCACTCTTGGACATGTACAAACTCGGGGCAGACCCGTGTTCTGCAACCAACCTAGTTGATCTTAATCTATTACGGTTTGCTAGATATTTTTTTAATATTTTTAGTTATATCAAATTTGAAATTATGAAATTCACATATGGATATTTTAGTCATAATGAAAACTGATTCCTAACCCTAGATTCAAGTTTTTATTCTTTAATGTTAAATTTTATATAGTGCCTATCATCTCATTCCCTTCTCACGATTCAATTGTAAACTTTGATTCTAATTGTGCAAGTAAACGAATCATCTATTGAAATTTCATTGATGGATAGGACAAAATTCTTCGAACTTAAAAAAAAAAGGAAAATCTAACTAATAAAGCAAGCAAAATCAGAAATCAACTATATAAACTTACAAAAGAAGAGAAAAAAAGTATCGCTAACTCAAAAAACAAACATTAGTGGACAAAACAACTTATTTTGTTAAAATATTAAACTCATCAAAAGAAATTTCAGATGTTGAAAAAACAAAATGGTCAATTAATCTATAAATTTTATTTGCTTCTAAAGTTTGTCATTCAAAAACATAGAAGTATTTTCTATCTATCCTTACTATTCCAAGAACGTGCTATTATTATTGTGTGTTTACGTACTAGTAATCAAAATGAGAATTTTAGAATTGGATTCAATGACGCATTTACTTACAAATTTAAAGCCTAAATCTAAATTTGAGCTCTATTTTATTACATCTTTCTCTATCTTATATTTTTCTATGTTCTTATATAAAATTATCATTTTACCCCTAGTTCAAAATATGTAACTAATTTGGTTTCAAGTTTGGGTTGAAGATGAAGTCTTGACATGATCCATTGACCTATTTTGGTCAGTTTACTTTCTCTCTCTAATTTAAACATTACAAACTATGCTTGGGCATTATAAACATTACAAACTATAAATTTTTTTATTAAAATTAAAATATTCAAATTAATTTTCATAATGCAAATAACTCCACCCCTTATCTTATTCCAACAAGAATCCTATAATAAACATTTAAGTTGAAAAAGAAAGCATTTAACATCTACATATCTATCATTGGATTACACAATATCAATCAATGTTTAGACAAAATTTAGAATAAAAAATTATGTTAAATTATAGCGCATTCTAATTTAAAAAATTGAAAAAAAATTAATTATGAATCTCCCATAATCCAGAAATAACTATTGCTATTCAAAATAACATTTAATTATTCCAACCAAAAATTTGTCTAAATTTTTATCATTCCATTTTAATTCAGAAAGCCCAAAGAATGTTGTACTGTATTTGCCCACACAACAAATATACTGTCTCTTCAGGTGACCGACTTTGATGTTTAATATTGAATATATAGATATTAGCCTATTAGGTATTCATGTCACATGTTCTGATCTTATGGGAGATTTAACTTTTTAAGAAAAAGGAAAACATACAAATCGATAAATAAGAATGCAATAGCATTGTGTGCCTTATCACCTTAGGCAAAGTTTTCCTTGGAAGTCTTCTCCCACTTCGTCTGTCTTGGCTGCTTTTTCCCCAGGATATAGCTATGGTAGTACCGACAATCACTACAAAATAGCCTACACGAGGATCATTCGAATTTTGCTTAAACAAAGAATTACATAAGCTTAAAGGCATAACCCCCTTCTCCTATAATTTAAAGAAAAATTTGCAATACTACCTAGGTTAGGATTCATTAAAATAACAAAGAATTTAAACCATGTCTTCTAATCTCGTCCAATTCTCCAGGTCAAATATTCTAGACTTGATCATATCTACACATCTACCTCCCACAAACAGAGACTAAACTTTGTTATCTAACTCAACTCACAACTTAGAAGATTGATGATAAACAAAACTTAGAAGATTGATGATAAACAAAACTTTGTGTTGATCGTATCCATCAACTGGATAATCTGCATAATGCAACAGCCTTTAGACAGCAATCCAACTTCCCGGTCCGAGAGGGGAAATAATTGCACACATAGGCAGCTGCAGATCCAAGCTCAAATTATTAGTCAAAACTTTAAAGAATGGTTATTTATATCTAGTTAAACAAAACAATTAAATTATGGAGGCTCAAAATATTAATAAAACCATTAAATAACACAATAGCGCTACGTTTGGTGCTTAGGATTGGATTGAATTAATTATAAATAATTTATTGGAATATACATAGTAATGTCTTGTGCGTTGTGCAAAGTCAGACTGGATCAAATGTAGAATTTAATTTGATGAAGCTAAAATAAATATTTTGATGCACAACTAGATCTGGAAAACCAAAAATTAAAAAAATTAAAAAAAGTAGGGTTGAAAAAATGAAACCTGAAGAGCATTCTGGAAGAGTTGAATGGCCATCTTTCCATTAGAGTTTGTGGTTAGCAACTCGTCCAGCTCCTTTGAGGCAAGTGCGAGTGCAACGCCAGCATCTGCAAATACATCAAAACTCACAAGTGTGATTCATCATAGCTCAACAAATGAACCACAAGAGACAAGGGGGGAAAAAGGGTAAAGAGGCTTACCAGATACAGTTCCTTCTTCCATTGCAAGATTGGCAACCTCAACGGCATTAAAAACTGGATTTTTTTTTCGCTTATTTTAATAGCTCCCAAAACCTTACAATAAAACAATTTCTCATGAAATACATTTTGTACCAACTCACACACCCCCTCAAATGTATAAAATGCTTACAAATTTTGCATTCCTCCTATTGGTGAAGAAGAAATCAGATGTAGGGACAAAGTTTAGCTTCACGCAGTTAAAGAACTCTAATTTATTATTAAAATTTTCTTCATCCTGCAACAGTTTCGAGGGAGAAAAGGAATCCCATATTGTTAGATATTGGAATAACTTATAATTCTATGAGAAAGGAAAATAAACAGAAATCAAAACAAGCAATTTTTTTTTATGAAAAAACAAAAGAAAGAAGTAAACTGCAATCTACTTTGTCTAAATTCACTTTTTTTTAAATTTATTTTAATTAAAAAAATATTTAAATCTAAAAATATATTTATATACTTATTCTAATCTTGATTGAATTTTCTTTAACTTAATGTATGAATTATTTTATTGTCATGATTTTGCTCTTCGAATTAATATTTAAAAATATTATTCTTTGAAAAATATTAATTTTAATTATTATTGTAGGAATCATGTTGGATGGATGCTAATGGTGATGATGAAATGAAGATTTTCTCTTGGAGCTTTGTGTTGAATGATAATATGTAATGATAATTATTATTTTTAAATACTAGTTTCTAGCATTTTTTTTAGAGATTTATATATTTTATATTTTAATTTGAGAATTTATGTTGGATTGAGCATGTTTAATAATTTAAATTTTTAATAATTTAAATTTTTCATTCATAGTGGTTAAATTTAGAATTGAGTATGTTATATAAAAATCAAGTTATTATTATAAATTTATACATTAAATATTTGTCATTTTAAATGTAAAAATTTGTAAAAAATTGTTGAATACCATTGTGAATTTAGTCATTATCAAAACCCATAATGTGTGAATTTCTTTAAAAGGCAAAAAGTTATAAATGAGTTTAATAATTTAAATTTTATGTAAATGAAGAAAGAACTTCGGCCAAATCTCAACCTGCCAAACTCTCCATTTCATTTCATTTGATAAATAGAACAACGGTATGGGTATGATAGTAGTTTCACACAAGGGCACGTGAATCCACTACTATCCACAACAAAAACCGGTCAAAGTCACTGCTCTCAACAAATCGTCTCTCATTCCCCGCTCCGTCGCAGCAGCACCAACTGGAACTCGTTGTCGTTTCGCCATTTCAAACCCTCAGCAAGTCGCAGATCGAGCCGAATAAGCCGCTGCGCGTGACTTGCTGCCGATATCAAGTGCAAACTTTTGAACTAAACTGACGAAATATAAATAAACTTGGATCTGTCTCTCTCAGAGGTAAAGTCTATTTAGTTACCTAACTTAATTGCCATTTTAGGTTTCAAAAATTAACTTTTTAATAAAAATTTTCTTTCTGTCGCTAATTACTGAATTTTCTGTTATATATCTATAGAATCATGCTCTGGTTTGCCTCTAGCCTCGCCTCCAAAGTCAGGTGTTTTGTTTTCTTTCTTTCTTTTTTTTTTTTTTTTTTTTTTGGCTTTGTTCACAATCTGTCTTATTTACTTTTTGATTTTTATGCCTATCTCAATAGAAGGTTGCCCAACAGCAGCATCCGTTTGGTATGAACATGATTCCCTTCTTTCTTCTCTTTTTTCCTTTAATCAACTATTTGCATACTTGTTTACTGTAATTTTTTCTTTGTATCACTTAGGTCCCTATCAGATTCTATTGGAGCAGAAACTCTCTGTCCCAAGACATTAAATTTGTTAGTCCATGTATGGAGGACATTTGTCTCTCTTTTTCTAAATAGTATTTTAAGGCATTTATTTTAATTTGTTTCAAGTATTCCACAGAAAGTCACAGCCACTGTAAAAGTAAACAGATAAATAATCGATTTATGTGTATGTTTTCAGGCACCAAATATAAAACAGTTCTGGGGGAAGCCCTGTGCAATGAAGGACACAATGTATTGGCTGCTGCTGGAGAAGTTAATATCTCGGACATAGTTGATGGGGTTCAATTAGCGATTGGGAAGGTGTCAGAGAACTTGAGCAGTGGAGCACAAATGATCAGTACATATAAAGAAATAGCCCAGGTCCACTGCTTTGTCTTAGTATAGAAGTGATATAATTTGACTTGACCTGTTTGTGAGTTATTATATTTTGTATAAAGGTTGCAACAACTTCAGCATATGGGGACAGAAAGATTGGTGTGGTCATAGCCCAAGCTATGAAAGAAGTTGGAAAAAGGCTTGATCGTATTTTCATCTCAGTAAGTTGCTTGTTCAATTCAAGGGTGGCTGACTCAGGATTTTACATTAGACAGTTCGGTTTAAACCAAATTCTACTGAAACTGCTTTTTTGTTTTTTTGGATATATGACACAAAGTAAGAAATAAATGTGAAATTTAAATATGCAAATATAATAATCAATTTGGTATTGATTTTGTTAATAATTATTGGATGTTCCCTTGTAAAATAATATATTTTGGCTACATACGTTCAAAATACAAATCAAATGACATTATTATTTCAAATTTTTTTCTTGCATCAGTATGCCACATATATGTTCTAGTTATATTATACATGCATGACGGGTTAATAAAAAGCAAAATTAATTAATTATTTAATTTGCATACAAAAAATGAACATGTGCGACCATGTGGGATTGTATATTTATGTGATTTTTATTATTACAATCACAATCGAATAGTAAACTTAAGAAAATAATATATAGAAAAAGGTGCACGTTGATTATGATAAACAAATAATGGTGCTTTACTTTGTAACAAGTAACTGTGAGGGACATTAAAGAATACTGGAAAATTTGAAAAAGTTGCAAGGAAAGAGGCTTCAATTTAAACCAAATTGCAATCAAAATGATATATTTGAATGAAGTAGACTTTTTCTTTTGAGCTAGTCTGCGCTTCCTGCTTATAATCTGGGAGATGTTACTAAAGAATGACAGTTTTGTAACTACAATGAAATTTTTTGTTTGGATAGTGCGGCCTTTACCTCATGATGGTTCGCCCTTGTTGAATCTTCCTATCCCTTGCTCTTTATTTGCTATTAATGGTTTAGCATTTGCTGAATGAGTTCCATGTAATCCATTGGTTGCGTTCTATCACCTTTATTTTAAACTATAGTCATCTTTCTTTTCCTTTTCTTTTCTATAAAATTTTTAGTCATTCAAACAACTACTAATGTGTGACTATTTCTTCCCCAAATTTAAGCAGTCGCAGATAACAGGAGAACCGCGTATTGAATTAGAATTTTTATTGGGAATGACGCTATCTGAGGGATACGCATCCTCTTGCTTCGTCACCAACAAGAAGAAAAGACTATGTGTAAGCTATTCAATATAACTATGTATCAGCATGAGTTTGGCCTTAAAGATATAATGGTGATGATAATTGATGTTAATGAACTACTAGTTTCATTGTGTCAGGTTTTACAAAGTCCATATACTTTTATCTATGGAGGAAAACTTTCAGACTTTGATCTCGTCACAAAACTATTGAGTGACACTAATTCAGTAAGAGGATTTGAATTCAGAAAGTGAAAGTTGAAGTTCATTTGGCCATAGATACGTAAATTCTAAAAAATTATAATTTTAGTTATCAGACAATTTTATTGTTTTTCCTCAGCATCGTGCTATGCTGATTGTAGCTAAAGATTTTGCTAATGATGTCCTGAATGCTATTATTGTAAGAAAGGTTATTTATGGAGCCAAGGTAATCTTTTCCACCCTGGAATACTTGAATGGTTTTATCCACCATCCAATTACATAATTCATTTCTCATTAAATTACTAAGTCATTTTTGTTGTGCTTTCATATGTCATTTATACTTTGTGGTTTTATAACTTGTTTGAAGGTATGTGCCATTAGAGTTCTTGAAGATGATTATATGCAGTTTCTAGCCTCTGTCTCCTGTACCAGAGTAGGTTCATTTGGTAAATTCCTTTCCTTCTTTATGTTATGATGTGATGTGAACTAAAAATGTCTTCATTTCATAGGTTTTGAAAGAGAAGCCTGTTACTATTACTACGAATTTTGAGACTGGCATGTGCGACAAGGTCAGATATATGCCTGTTTTTTGTGGTATAGTCGTATAGATTTACATTGGTTTGTCTAACAAACCCAGTTTTCAGGTTATGGTATAGATTTACATTGTTCTTCAGGTTTTCTTCAATCATATATGTTTTAGCCTTCTCTTTCATTATAGGTTGTAGTATCAGAGAATGACACTGTTTTCCTAAAAGACGCTAATTCCATGAGTGCAACAAGAGAGGTTTGTATTTTGGCTCTTTCACATGTTTTGTAAACAAGTTAATAGGCTTTCAGTTGTGTTTATTACTAATTCAATGTGGCTTTGATGTCAGTTTCTTACGCACGCTAGAAAACTGTTGAGATTGACATCCAAAAACATTCCAATAGAAGATCGAAGATGGTTATATGCTGATTTAAAGGTTTGCTTAATTGGATTGGGATTGGAATTCTTCATTAGTTCGGCATGTGTTATTTTCTTGGCATCTTACATTATGGAACCTTTCATCCAATATATTGATGGCGTTTTTTCTGTTCTAAGGTTGGACGAGCTAGAAATATAAATACGGGTCAAATGAAAAATATAGTTGCTCATGCCCTGAATGCTGTCAAGGATGCAATGGAGGAAGGAATTGTACCTGGTGAGCTTTCTTCTTTTAGTGTTGGATTTTTCACTGATGAATCATCCTTTCTTTTTTGGTATGTATTTGCAGGTGGTGGTATCGGACTTTTAAATGCCTTAAAAGAGCTGGACAAAATTCAAACTACAAACTCTGGTCAAAAGATTGGTGTTCAGATTATGCAGAATGCTCTTAAGGTTGCTGTGAACTTAAATTCTTTCATTTTTGGTTTTCGCATGCTTGAGCTTAATGGAAAGGAGTAAATTTTGTAAGCCTGTCAACATTTGTCCCATACAAAAGGATACAGAACCTCTCACTCATCCTTTTGGCATTTGTTGGAATCTGTTAGATTAATAAACTAAAGATCCTTTTGTAACTTTATCTCACTTAAAACATTGAAAAGGAAAGATTTTAATGATCCCTCTTCATGCTAGCTGAAAACTTAGTGAATGCAGGGTTAGTGAGCTTTTGGAATCTGTGGGTTTATGTACTGAAAGCAGTCAATGGTATTTTGGAACTAGAATACAAGTTAGGCTATGTTATATTTTTGTCAATAGAATGAAGCTTCGTTGCTAGTGGTTTTATCTGATCTTTATTGGTTGGACATTCTCTCTTAATGCACCCAGATTGTAATCAAAATCTGGTGAGCTAGTTGTTTCCACCTTACTTGCAGATGACCCAAGTTCTTAGCATAAGTTGTAACTATGCTTCTCAGAATGATGGATATAGTGAATTTTTGTAGCAGGTTGCATGTATTACTCCTTTGATTGGGTTCCAACTATTAATTTGAGTTTGCATCTGCAGATGTCCGTGCGCACACTTGCATCCACTGCTGCAGTTGAGGGGTTAGTTGTTGACAATCTACTGGAGCAAGACAATCCTGATCTTGCATATGATGCTGCTAAAAGTTTGTTTTCTTTTTTTACCCCTTCCTCATTTCTTTCTGACGTAAAGAAAAATTTAATGATTTATGTACATTGTGAATATGTAGATGTATTTGAGTTTGGTATTGTGGATCCACTGAAAGTCGCAAGGACAGCAGTTTCAAGAGCAACAAGGTAGTCAATTGAAGATCTTGAAAGAAGCATTATTTTTTCTACTTATGTGGTGAATTCTTTTATTAAGCATACTTATATTATGTTTTTTTTTTTTTTTGTAGCATGTTTATAAAGAAATTATCACGCGGTGAGCTCCACGAGGATGAGAGTGAGGGCAGTGAGGATGAGCTGGAGCTTGATGAGGATGAGAGCTTGCTTGACAAGGAGAGTGAGCTTGATGAGGAGAGTGAGCTTGATGCGGATAGGAGTGAGCTCAATGTGAATGAGGGCAGGCAGGACAACAATGAGGATGAAGTTGGAATGATATAAACGAAAAAGGTAGACAAAGTGTGGACGCATGTGTTAAACTTTCATGTGTGCTTTGGAGATACTAATTCCATTAGCGAAAGTGATTTTCTTTTGCAGGGAAACAACTTGCAAGAGATGCCTATGGTGGCTTTTTCCACCCGACCGGACCATGCTGTGTGACCATGCTGTGTGACCGCGTGTGGGCTTTGGTTTCATAGGCTGAGTCGTGTTATGTCGGCCATTCTGCAATGTCTAGTCTCAAATCACAGTTTCTTAACCAAAAATAGTATTAATAGTTAAAAAAAAAAAGACAAGGAAATATGGAAGAAAAATTTTTTCTTATAAATATTAAGATAAATAAACTAAGAAGTTAATAAATGTGTTACAAACATTATAAAAGCTTGTTTTATGTTTAATAATGTTTAGTCTTGTGTTTGACTTTCAAATTTGCACGTAGTTCGTGCTAACATTGCATATTGTGTTGTGTTGTGTTGCATATTTTGTTCTTTGTTTGATGCATAAATGTTATATTTTATATTTATGTCACATTTGATCTTTGAAGCAGTGTTTTATGTGCTAAAAGGCGCCAAATATATATATATATATATAATCTTAGGCCCATGTCACCCTCAATCGCGGGCTGAGGCCTAACTTATTCCAAAAGAGCTCTCAAGAGGTGAGGGTTGCCAAGGCTTTATCAAGTGGCCATTATCCTCACACTTAGGTAATGTGGGATGGCTGCCTCACACACACCTAGTCCCTTCCGGGGCTTTTAAACGAGAGCTTACGCACTTGTCCTCTGTTCAACCCAAGGTTCGGCTCTGATACTAATTTTAGGCCCATGTCACCCTCAATCGCGGGCTTAGGCCTAACTCACCCCAAAAGAGCTCTCAAGAGGTGAGGGTTGCCAAGGCTTTATCAACCGGTCATTACCCTCACACTTAGGCAATGTGGGATGGCTGCCTCACACACACTTAGCCCCTTCCCGGGCCTTTAAACGAGGTGTTATTTCTAGCGTGCAAGTTTCGTATGTATAATTCCTAAAAGTTTACTTTTTCTTGCCGTTTAAGGCTTATGTTTCATGTAAACATTCTTAGTTACGTTTATAGGGTTAAATGTTTGCATGTTTACATTGCAATGTTAGATGTCTGTTGCTTCATGTTTGACTTAAATTATTTTAAATTTTGCTTTTTTTTCTGATTCATACATAAATGTTGTGTTTAATATTTCTTTTTTTTTTTTTGCCCTTTTCTTCGGTGTTCTGTGTGATAAATGCTCCGCAAGATTTGCATTTTTGTCCAATCATTTTCCAATTTTATGTTTGACGATCACAGTTAGTATGTCAACTTTTTATAGTTACGTAAATAAGTTACATGTTTTTATCATTCGTGTTCGATGTTTGTTGCCTTGTTGAAGTTTAAAGTTTCATGCTCCAAATACACCATAAAAGTATTATTATTTTTCTCTGACTTCAATTTGACCAAAATAAAAAAATATTGTTAATGTAATTACTACCTATAATATTCTAACGGCCGAGGTATAGTATTATTTTCACGAGAACATACTTTAAGCTTATTGTCACGGGTTGTCCAAACAACTCGCATACGAAGGTTAAATTGATGTGCATGGATGTATTCAGTAAAAGTCTGCCTAATAGTGGGGCGTATTCAGTAGTGGGGTACGTTTCGCACAACAGCGGAATGCGCTCAGTAGTGGAGTGCACTTAGCGCAGGGCTATCTCACACAACTAGTTAGTCGTGGTGCGCTTAGCGATCATGCTAGCTTGGCTTATTTTCTAAAAATCTCTACATATTTGTATAGATAAGCCACTTGTGCAACTTGCTTCACTTGTAAATAAGCCTCTAAAATGGACAATTCTCATTTATAAATAGGGCATGCCACTTAGCATTTGAGTTATCACCCATCAATAAGCAAACTTGTAAAACTCTCTTGTAAAAACTCTCTCTTAAGTAATAAAGTTTTTCTTTGGTTATATTGTTTTCTTTTCTCACTAATTTTCTCTTAAGCTTTTGCCGCTTCGCTATGTTGAGAAATCTTCAAGGCTTACTTAGTGACTTTGTACTAAAAATTTGTCTAAGTATCGCACGGATTGCTGCGCATTAAACTCATCTCATGACATATGCTTACTATTTTTCGAGTTTAATATATTACGTTAGCATTATGGTAATTAATAGTTAATCAATCTGATTGTATGTGTAATGCCAACCACTAATCAAATTCCATTCTTATCCATGTTATTTAATCAATTTGATAATTTTGAATAGTTTTTTCCTTTTAATTATATAGTCTAATTAATGATATAAAATCAATTGTTTTGATTTGGCCACCAATGCTTCCCACGGTACGGTGCTAAAATGAGCATAACTACCTGCATTATTTTCGAGTTATATTCTCAGAAATCCTACAAGGACAAGGTTAGGTTCGCTTTCTGTGTAAGTCTATAAATCTCTACGAAGGTGAAAAGTTTTTTTTTTTAATAATAAAAACTAATTGGAGAAATAAAAAGTACAATCTCAATTGACCAGCACCAGAGAATAATATTGGAAATAAATTTAAATATTCAAGTTAAATTTTTTTACTTTAAGCTACTGTGATAATAAATAGAATAAAAGAAAAATTCTATAATGTCATAACAAAAATTATGATATTAATGTCTTAGTTATCGTGTATTATTGGATTAGATTAACGGTGCACAATAATTATAATATAATAAAAAAGTTTAATGAAATTATATTTAACCGGTTATAAGCCGGTTAAATAATGTTTTAAAAGTAAAATTTTACAGGTATTAATTTAAAGGAAAAAAAAAGGATTTGCCTTTTAAAAGAAAAAAAATATAGAGGAAAAATTTAATCCCTAATTAACGAATTGCAGAAGAGAAAGTCACATCCACCGCCGCTTTAACCTCCCTTTAGGTGCGCTGGCGATACGTATGTAGATTGCAGCCATTCTTGAGTCATTTTATGCCTCGTGCGAGTCCATTTTCTGCCTAGTTCAAACTGCTGCATCTCAGCGTCGCTGTCTCTGTCTTGGTTTGGCCGACATCACCCTTGCAAGGTAAGTTTAATCCTTGGCTTCCAACTTTGCAGAGTCGAAGTTTTCATGTTATGCTAAGCGATTTAGTTTTCTTTGCTTGAATTTACAAATCAATTTAGTTCAAGATCTCTCATCCAATTTTATATTAACTGATATAATATTTCTTCTCTGCACCCTAGAATGAAATTTCTATTTTATCATCTCTCTCTTTTCTTTCAACTTTCAACACCAGCTGAATTGAGCCAACATCAGTAATCATGTCCTTTTACCATTATTTTCTCCACCGCCATCATTGCATCCACTTCATTCCCACTCAACTCAAAACGCCATCATTAAGAAAGAGATTATTAAAAAAGCAAATTAGCCCTCGTAATATCTTTCATGTGTATGAAATAGCTATCTTAAACAATCTAGGTCTTGGATTTGACCAAACGATCGTGCTTTCCTCTCAAGTTTCAACACTTTGAAGACATTAACTTTTGGGGAATCAAACTTCTTGGTCCAATCATTTAATTTGCTGCATCAAGCAAATTTAAGTTGCTCCATCTTCTCACCCGGTTTTATTTCTTTGCACAATTTTGCCTCAATTTCTCAATTTTTCTTTCATTTTTTTAAAATATATTAGGATTAATTTCTCATATTTTCGGATTAATCATATTTTCATATTGTAATTATGAGCTGCACCTCCAAGTTCGTTGACCCATTTGTTGTGACCATTCATAGAACAAAATCAACATAAGCCGCGACATACTGGAACGACATGCTGGAACGCCCACCACCATGTCAGCCTAATTTTGGTATATTTGTTTGTTTGCTACAAATCATTTCAACATATAGTCTAATTACAGTGGCAACTCGATTTAGCTGGTCCTAACAATCACCCTGGAAATGTACATGGTTCAAAAATTTTGAGTTAGTTATTTGATTTCTTTTTTGGCTAGAAGTTAATTTCCTTCCAGTATATGATCACAGAATTATAGTTGTGTTGGGTCTACAAAATGGGAAATTATAGTTGTGTTGGGTCTATAATATAGTCTAATTATAGTTGTATATGATCACAGAATTAAGTTTGCACATGGTTTGCTCTCAAATGGGCAGATAAACAAATGTGTGGTGGATCATGGATGGATGTATGGATGGGGATGATGAAGAAATGAAAATATAAATAAGACACAAGCAAGTAAATTAAGTGTCAGGGACCACAATTCTGAAACTAGAAGTGTGCTGTTGTCTCAAATTTGATTGCAGTGATAGTGAACAAGGTGAAGTTGTAGAAAAAATTTAGAATGGTAAAGATGACAGCAAAGGTTGTGATATTTTTAGAGTTTGCTAGCTGAATTCTTAGTTCATGCCAAGCCTACCTTTGGCCAATAATTTAGCACAAATGTTATAGTTTTGATTTTCATTTAGAACTATAGCATGTAATTGTTTCTCTATGTTGATTTTTATTTTTTTTCTTGACTGAAAATTAATTTTCCATACAAAATATAGCTTTGCTAGAATACATTACGTTACATTCTGAGTTGTCACTGTTTTTGAGTTACTGCCATGGGTAAATCATAAATGTGCAATACAGCGAGGTCAGCTAACTAGTAGAGCCTCATTATAACTAATGCTGTAAATCATTATTGTTAGTAACTGTTCTGGATGCAAATAATAGCTTAGTTTTTTAGGAAAGGTGTTCCTAATTCTTGCTTGGGGGATTCAATTGTGGATTGAAATGTTTTTTAAGATTGAAATGTTTACTTGGATTGAAATGTTTATTTATTTGATGCATTAATGAAGTTGGCTGATTTGATTATATCAATTGCTGATTAGTATGTTATATTTAGCCAACAATTTAATCAGCTCCCAACAATAGGTTTACTCAGAGCTAAGTGCTATCATATCAATAAACTGATTTGCATGTAAAAGTATATATACAGTATCACATATTTCGAAGTTGAATTATAGACTATAGTGTATATCAAATGTCTGATGCTATTAGTCTTTTGCATAATTATGGTTTCCATTTGTTCTTCATGACAAATATATAAAACTTTGAATATTTGATTTTAAGCTAGTTTGTTAATATTTTTGAAATTAATTTCAGATTAATTTTTTTTTTTTGAAGCAAAGCTGTCTATACATATATTAATTTCATTTTGTTATGTAGTATATGTAAAATACCAAACTTTCTATTTCGATCCAAAGAAAATTAATGGACAAATCAAGTAATGGTAAGATATTCAGGCCTTTAAAATCTTAGTAAAACTCAAGATCTTTAATTGTTGTGCATTATGTCTTAAGCTTGGTTCAGAATTTTTTCTTTTTCTTTTTTTTTTAAATGACTGCAAAGGCTTGTTTGTTGAAATTTGAAATGGCTAAATGCTTGAATAAAGTTGATGATGGTAGTTTCATGTAAACCTCTTCTTTGTTTTTTTTTTTTTACTTTTTCTGCCTTGTTGCGTCTAATGTCTTTATGTACAGGTTCTTGTATTAAACTTGAAAATGGCTAAAAATGTGGATAAGGGTAAAGAAAATGATTTGAAGGAGAATGATAATGTGAACCAGAAAAAATCGGCCTTTCATTGAGTTTTTGTTTTATGTGTTTGATTATTGGTAAATTTACGAATGTTTAGTAAATGAAGCATAATAATGTGACAGTGCACTGATTATAATTGTTTCAAAATATTCAATTGATTGCAACAAGCAAGAAGCAAAAATATTACAGGAACAAGGGAAAAAAGTGGTAAGTGCAGCTACAAAATCAATTAATTTCTATTAAATTTGGGACATGTTTCAAGCAATAACTTATTGTTATATTTTTTAATTTTTTTAGGATAGAATTAAATTAGGGAAATGTTTCAAAAATTTGAGTGAAGAAGAGAAGCTAAATATACAATGGTTGGTAGTGATATAGCACAGAATAACGACAAAGAAGATGACTATGTAAAAGGAAATAAGAAAACCATGGAAACTAGATGCGCTCTAGATCGTTTTGCAAAGCTAGTTGCAAAATTGTCAGAGAATTAAAAAAAAAAAAAGCTATTGTGGAGTTGGGATTTGAAAGTCTTCTGCACATAAGATGTCGTTGATTGAAACGAGATTTATGTTCATAGTTAGTTCAAAATTTTGATCCATTTACTTCATGTATTTTTTTGCATGGGAAGATTATCAATCTCTCACCTCAAGATTTTGAGTACGCTATGAGAATAAAATATGGTGGAGACGAATTGATGTAAATCTTGGTATTGATGATATAGACATATTGAAGGATAAATATTGTGATTATAGTGGATACATTAAGCTAACAATTTTGGAAACAAAATTAGTGAATGAAAGGGAGGTTAATGATGACTTTAAAAGAAGCTTTGTTTTGTTTGCTATAACTACACTTATTTTTCCTAAGTCAGGGTTGAATTTAGCCCCTTATAACCTGGCTTTTTTGAAAGACATAAGTGTCATAAATTAAAAAAATTGGGCAACGTGGGCTTTCAAAGGGCTTGTTGAGGGCATACAAAAGTTTAAGGCAGGACAACAAAAAGTTGTTAATGGTTGTGTGCTATTTTTGAAGGTAATAATTTTTTAAAAATGATTTCATCATTTTAAATGCCATTTTCTTATTTCCATTGTCTGATCATTTTGTCAATTATATTGTAGCTTTTTTACATGGATACTGTAGCATTTGCACGAAAACCTATTGATAAATCTTTGAGTTTAATTATAGCATGGGCTAATCGAGATGTAACTAACTTATTGAGTTTTCTTAAGAAAAATGATGGTTATGGGAGCTCAAAGGTATGACATCTATTTTTTCATTATTTATTGACATATCTGATTGAAATGACATGTATTTAACACTATGTAGTATTTATCAGGTTAATTTGCGAGAAATCCATCCTCAACAAGACACGACCCAAGAAAAATTTGATGGAAGAAATCAAAAGAATGAAGAGTGCACGCATAATTGTCACACAATAGAATGAATTACACTTCTTAAAAAGATTTTGGCCGCATGGCATTGGAGCTTGATGGTTTAGAGCATTCAATGGGTGACTGGATGCTACAAATGCAGCAAGTAATAGAAACAATTAAAGAGAAGTTCTCCTTCTCGAAAGCGACAAAAGTATGACAAATCAATTCATGTAAACTTTAATTTTGAAGAATTAATGAAGAGAGCCAAAGAAAGGGCAGAAGGAGATGACATTCTTGAGAAGAAATTACAAGACGAGGAGAATGTTGAAGAGAAACATGATGAGAGAGTTTTGTTGAGTGAGTCATACCTAAATGAGGGGAAGCATAAGCAAATTTTTAACAATGCAGCTATATAGGTATTTAGCAACAAACTATGATCTTCTTGTCTTTGGCAAGTAAAACTTAGTAGTGCATCAATGGGTATTAAGATATAAAAGATCAATTTTCCCCCTCTGTAAGATAATGGTTGAAACAAGGACTGTTCTGTTGAAGAGGAATCATCAAATCAACTTAGTGTATTTGAGGTTAAAAATGTACGCTCTTGAAAGCAAAAGCCTGGTCCATACCAAAAATACACTTATGAGCAGTTTTCTAAAAGAAGTGAACAAAAAATTTGTGATGATTCATTCAGTCTACTAAATTCATTTTCAGAGGAAGATACGAAGTTGTTACAATATATATTTCAAGAAAAATTGCCTAAGAAGTAATTGAATTTTCTCATAACCCATTTTTTATATGTTATTATTTTTTCATTAGCACTGTTATCATTTTAATTCTATTTTTGGATTCTTAATCAGAATATTGCTCCTTAAGTGAGCACACGGATAAGAAAAATATGTGCAAGGCTTGTATCAACAAATTACTTTCAAAGCTCCCTTTTCCTATATTGCTGCTCTAATACACTATAAAGCATATTCAAAGTACAGAACATTTGCTCATTGAATTTTAAGAGAATATGCCATTAAAGAATCAATAATCACCAATAACTTGGATATAACAATTCCCAATAAATTTTAAGAGAATATTTCTTCCTTACCTTGCTGATGAGAAACTTAAGCGGCCAAATGCCAACTATATCAACTTTTGCTTCTTATAGCTGAGAGAAATTCTTATAGTTCTTCAATCCAAAATACAAGTAAGAGAAACCAGTGCAGATGTTTATTTATAATTGAAATAATGATGACAAAATATGGTTACAAATTGAGTCTATAAAATCACCTGAAAATTATCACTAAAGAGTTTTACGTGAGTTGTTGCTTTGTCATCTCGAATCCCAATAAATGCTTCAAATGTTGCCTAATATAAAATATAATACAACTAATGAGCTATTCTTGTTGTAATTTCAAGTATAGACAGCCATTGTTTTTTTTTTCTTCAACACAACTAATGAGAACCAAAAAAAAAGAAAAAACCTCTTCAAAATGCCTAAACCAAGCAGAACATCACAAATGTTGAATAAAGCACTTACAGTGGCAGCTATTCTTCCTCAGACTCCCCTTTAGCCTCTACATCTTCACTCTCTTCTTCCACTGCAGCTTCCTCAGCTCTTCCAAAATTAAATTATTGCAGTAATGACTCAAGAAAATCTGCATCTTTGCTCTTCATGTACAGGGCAAATTGATGCTTTTGTGCTTCAAGATGCAGAAGATAAGTCCATAATTTTTTATTTTCTTCCATTTGTGCTTGGACACATGCTTTCATGGCTTCACCTTTGGTGAGGCCCAGCTAATGTGCCATTGATTGATGACATAGCAGCATCTTATTAGACCAAAAAATGGGTGTACATTACATGCAATACATTAAATCAATGCTTCTCGACATTTGCGTTGACCGATGATATGGCAACATAATTTTGGACCAAAAAATGCGTATGATATTTGCATATATACTGAGTGACAACCCTAATGACATGCTCTATCCAATCAGAGCTTGCTACATGGTGCAATCCTATGCGTCCAAATTATTTTTATTCGAGGCTCATGATTTACACTATTGTGTTTTTATTCGACACTCATGATTTACGCTATTGTATCTATAAACTAAGGGCTCTCCCTTAATTTAATAGCTTTGAATCCAAATTTGAGCATCATTTTGTCTAATTCTCACTCTATCTTGTATTTTTACATATTTTAATATAAAATTATCATTTTATCCCTAGTTCAACATGAGTGTCTAATTTAATTTTAAGCTTGGGTTGAAGGTGAAGATTCAACATGCGCTATGGGCTTAATTAATTAAGTTTGTTAACTCTCTATCTCTAATTTATGTGAGTTGTTTTAACTCATCATCAACAGACAGTGTATCTTGTCTAGATTTTGCATGGTATAATAACTTCCTAGTGAAAGATCATTATTGTTAGGCACAATGTGCACATTACACCATATTTATTAGAGAGAGACTCTCCACAAGTATTTGTGCGTTGTCTTAACTCAATATTGATAGAGAGTGCATTTAAGTTATTTAGTGGATGGTCTTGTCATGTTGTCCGCAAAAAGATTATTATTATTTGACACAACGTGTACTTAACTACACATTTAATGGAAGATCATTACTCTCTGGCGCAATGAGTGCTTGATACCATATTTATTAGAGTAAGGCTTATGAGGAGTGGAGTTTCTCCCTCATAAATTAATTGACACAAAAAATGAGTATTGACCCCACGATGTTGTGTTAAGTGTGAATCTAAAGGCTCTAATGCTTTATTTGCATTTTTTCATCCTTAATTTATTCTCACCATTTTTATTTTAAATCTTAGTGCTGCTCAGAAATCACTTCCAACTAATTCACATATTAAATTAGAAAATTAACCCTATATACGATTAAATCTACTTCTTCGTGGGATCGACACTCGTCATGATAACTCCATATTACAATAGATTCGTGAGCTTGTGAGTTCAATATAATTTGCATAACATAAATTACAATTGTTCACAATTCAATGGCACAATTATGCCACATGGAAAAATTTAGGCCGTTGTTGCTCAGGATCTGAGCCTTTTGTAATTGGGTCGACCCAATCCACCCATGCCAAATCTAAACCTTTCTCTAGTCGAATCAGACGCTTCACATAATGCCATGTGTCCTGTTGACTTTTAAAGTTTGACCAGCCATCATACTTTAATCTATTGGCTGAGGAGAGTGCGTGCATAAAGCTTATGATGGGCCACAAAACACTGAATTATAAATGAAATTTTTTATAAATAAGGCCTCAAATTATATATTCAAACACCTTTTTCTACAACTTTCTTCACCCTTTTTCTCTCTGAATTTTTCCACTCATATCTCTTAAATACTCTTTTAATATTTTGTAAAATTGTTTTCATAAAAAAATTAATTGAAAAATAATGATAATTTATGTAATTAATCTTTTTAGCAAATAAAAAATGATAAAAAGAATTTATTAAATTACATTTACTACTAAGAGTGGATCCATAACCTTAACTAATTTTATTTTCATAGTTTCATTTAAATTAAATAGCATGTATCTAAATTAAAATTTTAGTTCATTAACAATTTAAATCTTGTCCCTGTGGATCGACTCCGAACTCACCATGTTATATTATAACTCAACATTCTTATACTTGGGAGTAAATTAAACACTTTTAATTCGTGTCACATATTCAGTGTACTTTATAAATGGTTTTAACTTTGCTACAAGGGATCGAGACAGCAAACATTTACATAAAACAGTGGGATTAATGTCCCAGTAGCCTTAAAGGATAAAAATCCTTTCACTGGTGAGATGGAGTATTATGGAGTCTTTGCTAAAATTTGGGAGCTGTAATATCTCATGACTAAGAAAGTTCCTTCTAAATGTGATTGGATTGATAGTAGATGGGTTAAGGTTGATGCTTTAGGTTTCACCATGGTTGATCTTAATCAAGTTGGTCATAAGTCTGATTGTTTGATTTTCGCTTCGCTTGCAAAGCAATTGTTTTATGTGAAAGACCAAGTAGATCTACCAATTGTTAATTTAGGGGGTAAAAGAATCAATAATGCAATAGGTCTTGATGGGCATATTGGCATGGTGATATAGGAACTTTTATCTGAAGAATATCCAGCCCATGAAATAGATATGGATAACGATGATGTTGGAATTTATGAAAGACTAGATTGTGATGAAGTTCTTGATGATCACTTAGTAAAGGAATGACTATTGTAGTAGGTTATTTGAATATGTTATGTGTTATATATATATTTTTTTTCTTAAACCGATTTCAGTGCCTTTATTTGTTTCTATATGGACTGAACGTAAGTTATTGAAGCTATTATATTTTTTTTCTTATACTTATTTAAATGTCTTTATTTGTTTCTACATAAATTAAATGCAAGTTATTTGAAGCTATCATATGTTTTTTTTTCTTTTTACTATTTTTATTTGTTTCTATAATTGTTTAAATACAAGTTATTAGAATCTATTTTAGTTATTAATTGATCTCTTCTTACATAATTTTATAGATATGGCTTATATTGAAGACCAAGAATAGACTAATTTACCTAACTTAAATAGGTGACTAAAGAGGAGAAAGTAGATGAAAAAGAAACATTTGCTGAAAGGATCAACCAACGATAAAATTATCGTGGAGTATAATCAATATAGAGTTCTTGTTGGAGACAAAACGAGTGATAGTAGAAGTTACATTGGTGTTCTATTTCAATCTTGTATGATGATCGGCGACATGTTCCCTTAGAAATTTAGGACAAGATTTGGAACCACTGTCAGGTAATTTGTTATTTTTTCATTCGATTCAATGGTTTTATTCATTGTACTTTTTGTATTAATATTAATATTATTTCTTATTTTGTGGTGGAACAAACAAAACTTGTACTTTATATAAGAAGCAAAAAACATATGATTCGATCAATGGGAATAGCTTTAAGGAAATTTAGATGTGCATTAAATACTGAATTTATCTAACCTAACAAGGATAACTATAGTCAATGAAAGCTGCCTTCATGGGAATACCTCAAAATTAGAAAGTTGGAGTGAAAACAGTCCGTTGACAAGATTCTTGGTCATGAATTTGAGGTATAAGAGTAACAAAGAGAAGCAGATTCATGAAAAAATCGAGTACAACCATCATTTGGGTGTACAGGTTATAATGGCAGGCTTTGTAGAAAGATATCATATCATATCCTCTTAAATTCAATTTGTTGTATGCACTTTAGGTTTGTTTATGTTAAAAAATTAAGTTGTCTTTTGCATTCATTAACATGAAATAGAAGGACGAGATTAGAGTTTTTGAAAAGGAGCTTGATGAAGTCAGTTGTGGTTGATGGCTTGAAAGAACAGCAATGGCAGTTACGAATCTAATGTGTTGCCCATCATAGAGAAAATTCCAAGGGTTTCATTTTTAATTACTTAGTTTTATTTCAAGCTGATGTTTGCATATATTTGTGTATATTTGAACAGCAACTTTTTGAATCTAAGGCTTAAGTTTGTATCCACATTGTTATAGGATGAATTAAAAATTCAAGTCGACTGAAGTGTTTCAAACTCATGGAGTAAATGACATTTTACCAGCAGCCCCTGGAGGCAATCAAAGGTAGTTGAGTCTAAAAAGTAAATAAGTCAATCACCCCAACAATGTATTTTTATGTACCTAATACTGCACATTTGGTTGAGCAAAGAATAGCAATACAAAGAAAAGTTTATGAAGAAAGTTTTAGATGATGATGGAGTGATGAAAGAAAAGCTGAATGGCACTGGTTGTATAGAGATTGGTAGTTGTAACTACGTTAACACTAAATCTCCACTAGGTAGAGATGATGACGAGAATGCTCAATCAAAGACAAAAAGAAAGGTTATTATGTTACTTTAATTTATGATTCAAATTTGATATAAATATACATTTTTTGACTTTCTATCAAATTAATAGTCCATTGGATATAAATTAATTGCCTCATTATGTGGATGAAGATTAGTGAAGATATTGAACACTTTTTTTCTCAGGTAGAAGAGCATTCTAGAATTCTAAAGCTGAAAAGATGCGAAGAAATTAAAATTTTTTTACAAGATTTGATTTATGGCCAACGTGATATTAGGGATGGCAATGGGGTTGGGTGGAGGTGAGGAGGCCTACTCCATTCCCCATCCCATAAAAAATTTTAGCCCCCATTCTCCACCTCATTTCCCAATAAATTTAGTGGGTGGGAATGAAAATTCTCATGTGGGGAATGTTTTCCCCATCCCCACCTCATTCCTAATATATTTACTTAATTACTTTACAATAGGTATGGATACATTATTTTAATAAATAAAAAATTAGAGACTTAAATAAAATAAAATCATCATCATAAATAAAGTATTTAAATTATTAAAAAAAATTCAAAAGTTTGAAACAAAATCTTAAAATGATATCAAAACTATAAAATGTTTGGATGAATAATAACTAAAAAAAATAAAAATGTACAACAATGTTTCAAATTCTTCTTTTTCTTCGGCTTCATCATCTCTTTATCATATTCATATAGCCTGTAATTGTCACTTTAATCCTACATTATCAAATAACAAAATTAATGACTGTTAGTTCACTACAAATTTATTTAATAAAAAGTTTTGTCATATGTCATTTGTAAACACTTATAATAAATAAGATAATTAACCTCATAACCTCATTCAAATAAAAATTTACCTCATCTGTATCTTTGTAAAATGAGTCGCATTTCTATAACCTGATAATATAAATAAACTCACATGTGAACAATGGATTGCTAAAACCAAATAAAAATGAAATAGAATTAAATATAAATATATAATATATATAAATATACACATACACCTTTAATGCAAATTATTTATTGATATAGCGTACCTTTAATTTCTGCCCATAACTAATTTTGAGCGCACATTAAAGCCTCCAATGTTTTGGGGTGTAATCTACTACGATATGGACTCACGAATCTGCCATTGGTACTAAAAGCAGAATCAGAAGCAACTGTAGAAACAAGAATGACTAAAATATCTCTAGTAATAGCATGCAAAGTAGGATATTTACTTCAATTTGCTTTCCACCAAGCCAATATGTCAAAGTTAAGAGACCTAGGTAGGACAGGTTCCCCAAAATAATGGTCCAACTCTGACTTAACATGCTCATCACTAGTGGTATTGCTAACAAATAAGTCAAATGATGCCAAAGGTCCACTTTTCCCCAGACTAATTCTGATTGAGAACATGAAGCAATTGTAGACTGATAAACTTCTTCCCCTGTATTATTCTTCAGCTAATATTCTGTCACCAACTGATAACAAATCTTACGAATTTTATCAATTTCATATGAAGAATCATTTTGGTATAGTTTTGGAAAGTAAAAATATAAAACTCCAATAACTTTATCTTGAATCTTGGATCTAAAACAGTCGCTATAACCATTATCCCATGAATCACATTCTAGTATTTGTCAAATTTTGCCACCATATATGATGCCATATCCTTTACTACATCACATGGAGAAATAAGTCACTCTAAAATAGATAGCCTAATTTGACAAATCTTTGGAAAGTAAAGGTTGGTTGTGACTCTCATTGTTTTAAACGAGGGAAAACAGTTTCATATATTAAAGCAGTATGAAGTATTAAATAGGTAGAATTCCACCTAGTTTTGCAATCAAGAAATAACTTCTTACTACTTTGAATATTCAAATGGTGAGCAGCTTCAAAAGATTTTTCCTCTCTTTTTGGGTGTTCCTGTGCAATAAACAACACTATTACGAATTCTTTCAACACTATTATTAATCACATCCAACCCTTCTTTCACTATTAAATTCAGGATATGGGCACAACAATGCATGTGAAAAAACTCTCCACCCAATAGAAGTGAACTATTAGATAACTTTTCGGTAAGAATTTCAATCATAGCATTATTAGTGGTACAATTATCTATTGTTAAAGTAGAAAGTTTGCGATCAATATTCCAATCCAATAAACATTCCATCAACACATCAGCAAGAACATCATAAGTATGTGGACATGGAACATAGATAAACCTATGAATGAAGAATAATGATTAATTAAAAAGCAAATATTATCAATGATATATTTATGTAACACTTAGTCATGCTAATATAAAAAGAATTTAAAATAAATTTCATGTTATAGAAAGTACCTCATAATTCGACTATGCAACTTCTACGATTCGTTGATAAAATGTGCTGTGATGGCCATATATCCCCTTTTTTTACTATTATTGGAAGTCCACATATCAGTAGTAATAGCAATTCTGCTTTTGTTACTTTCCAACAAGCTCATTGTTTTAGACTTCTCATAATCATAGATCATTAGGATGTCATTCTTGATTGTATTTCGGGAAACCACCTTAAATAATGGTTGAACATAACTGAGGAACCTTCAAAATCCAATGTGTTCAACCATGCCAAGAGGGTACTCATGCAAGATTATCATGTTCGCAAGCTCTCTCCGTGGACTTTCTTCATCAAAGCTATAGGTATCAATTTTCACTTTTCCCTCAATTGTTTTTGTGGCCTCCAACATTGCTTTTACGTTTTTTTCTCTCCGCAAAGGGCATATTTTGAAATGATCATGCAAGTGTTTGGTCCCACTCTTAATTTTTCCTCCTAGTCCCTTACCACAGTAGTTACAAACACACTTGTATTCTCCATTAATTTTCTGCCTTTTAAAGTGATTCCACATCACAGATCTTAAATTTGTCCTTGGAGTGCCATTATGCTCAACCTCTGCTTCAGAAGCTATTACTGGATTATTATCAGGAATTTCTTCACGCATTGGCATATCAACAATATCAGTTGCAATTTGGCCATCTTGTTGATTCTCATGTGATTGTCCTGACATTTTTCACTTGAACCGCAAGAGAAATTAATTGTTCTGCAATTGACAATCAATTAATTAAAAAGATTTTAATGACCTAGAAGTGACCTAACAAGTTACTTGAACAACAAGAGAAATTAAACGTTCAGTCCTTGTGTTCACAAATCACAAATTTAATCTTAATTTTAATTTTCCTATGACGAGTTATGGCTTTGCAGGTCAAAACAGCTAACCCAAAAAAATAATAAAAATAATAATTGATTCCCTGATTGAGCACTGTTGTCTAGATTATAAGAACCGAACTTAAAAAGAACAAGTTTAATATGCATTAATTAATTATACCAATATGCATATGTGCTTATCAAAATAGTAACCACATCCCATGAGCCATGCGATCGAATTAATCACTCCTAGAACTAAAGCTTTTATAAATAAACCAAGATAAAAATAATTTTTGTCAGATTGGTTCCTATAAAACTCAATAGAAAAAGCCAAAATAATAGCCATTTCTCATTTGTCATGCTAGCACATAAAGAATAAAAGAAAAGATACTTGTTAAATTTTTACTATATCAAGCAAGTTGAAAGCGACAATACAAGCCAACAAATGGGAAAGAAAAAACAACAACATATTACACATACTTTTATATATCAAGTCAAGATTAAGCAACAATTACAGTATTAGTCAATAGTAAAATATTTTCAACTTACATAACTTTGCCGAAAATTCTTGAAGAATAAGGTTGGAGTTGTTTTAAAAGATGAAGGGAATGGCTACTAGGAGATAAGGAGAGAAAATAAAAAATAATATAATAATAATGCTTTAGGGTTAATTGATTAAGTAAGAATTGTATTGTAGGATTTTATTTTAATTATAACATATTTATTCATTTATATTAGGTAAAAATAAAAAAATTACTAATCAATATTTTAATTAATAAAACAAAAATTAGAAAATTAAAATTAAAATATAATTATATATAATGGGGATTGGGGTGGGGGTGGGGTCGGGAGTACAAAACCAAACCCCACCCCATTAACAATTTTGGGATTGTTTTCCCCCCATTCCCAACTCCATTCTCCAAAAATTATTTAAAATTTATCTCATTTAGGGTGGAACCCTAAACCCATGGTGAATTTTGCCATCTCTACGTGATCACTACATATATAATTATAAGAATGAGCAAGTAATTGTGTAATGGTTAAATATTATTAATTCAATTGTACATATTTATACACATCTACAAAGCAAGTAAAAAGAAATAACTAAACTGATCCTAAATTAAAAGAAAGAAATATAGCCGATTGTTACCCTTGATAGAAAGTTGATTGATGCTGTGATGAAGATAATTGCTCTGAATCAATGATTTGATATAGGTGGATGAGATTCTTTCCTAATATGCCCCTACAAGATGGAGGTTCCATTGGATACGCCAATCTTAACCAAATCCGTATTTCCTTTTATGAAAAAGAAAAAAATTGTTATGAATTAATTCTAAGTTGAAGAAAGAATCGGATTGTAACATAGAGGATAGTTGTTTTAACAAGGGCTTGGTAAGTGCATTAGCAAGTTGTTCTTGGGTGGAAACATGGCAAATTCGAAGAGCACCACTTGCTATTTTATCTCAGACAAAGTGGTAGTCAAGTGCTACGTGCTTCATGCAGGAGTGAAAAACTGGGTTGGCACAAAGATAAGTGGCAACAAGGTTATCACACTTGAGCATAAGGGCCTGAGTTAATGAGATGCCATGTTTAGACAACAAATTTAAGATCTATGTAGTTCTAGTAGTAGTATTTACAATGGCATGATACTTAGCGTCAGTAGACAAACGGGAAAAGGTACACTACTTCTTGGAACACCAAGAGATAGGATTTGAGCCAAGCTAAATGACAAAAGTTAAAGTTAGGGTAAAGTCATCTCTATTGCCTGCCTGGTTAGAATCTGTGAAGATTGGAAGATGAAGAGGCTGCTGACGTTTTAGTGAGAGGCCAAATTTAATAGTAGTTTTAAGATATAATGGTAGATGTTTGGCAGCTGACCAATGAATCTTTGAAGGAGCATGCACATCTTAAGCCAATTTGTTGACGGAGCAAGCAATATCAGGTCTTTTTAGGGATAGGTATTGAAGTGCACCAACAACACTTTCCTATCGAGTTGTATTAATAGATGGAGGGCCATCATTGAGAAAAAGCTTGGTTGTTGTTGACATAGGAGTAGTAGATTCTTTGATACCATCAAGACAAGTACGCTCTAAAAGCTCCCGAATATACTTCTGTTGGGTAAGGAATAAGCCATCAATAGCGGGAGTAATTTCAATGTCCAAGAAGTAATGGAGATAGCCAAGATTTTTCACCGAAAACTACCGAAAGAGTGCTTAAATGAAGTCAGCAATGAAACACTTAGAGTTTCCTCTAATTAGTAGATCATTATATACACAAGAAAAAAGCACTGATAGTGTTTGTTTTGTACAAAAACAAAGAGTTGTCTGAATGAGAATCAACAAAGCTATAACATAGCACAAACTTCTTTAATTCATTGTACCAAAGCATGAAGAGCCTGCTTTAGGCCATCTAATGCTTTTTTTAGATGACAAATATGAGTGGATCGAATGCATTTACAAAATCGAATGGTTAAGACATGTAAACCTCTTCACTAATATGGTTATGTAAAAAGGTGTTATTACCATCTGGTTGATGAATAGGCCAATCATGCAATAGAAATAATCAAGCAAATTATGGTTGATTTTACCATAAGGCAAATGGTATCTTGGTAGTTAATATCAGCTCTTTGATGAAAGTCTTTATACCTTTTAACACTCTTTTGGGTTACATTTGAACTAATAAATCCATTTGCAGCATACAATATTTTGTTTAGAGTAGCATGGTGCAAGCTTCTGTGTGCAATCACGAAGAAATGCTGTGAATTCATCACTCATAGCTTCTCACCAATAAGGTTCTTTTAGGGCATGGCTTACTAATTTTGGCTCCAATGAGGGGTAATGGGTGTTTGGTAGTAATATTAATTCTTTTAGGACAGAAGATATTGTTACTGGCTCAAGTAACCATTTGGTGGGATTTTGTAGTGTTTATAGAGAATGAAAAGATATTGGAAAAAAATTTAAGTGAACATACATACCGTGGAGATACCGTACCCACAGGCATAGGAGATAATGTATTCGAAAAATTGGTTGCCATGGCAAGATCGACTGAGGACAGACTATTGCTCTCTAAAGATACAGGAGAGGAAAGGGAAGACTAAGATTTTTAAAGAATTATGATGAGAATTAATGAGAGAAATATCTGGATTAATGGAATTGGATATTGTGTCTTTGGATGGAAGGTTTGGCTTGGGATTTGATGAGAATGGTTATGTTGAATTAGGTACAGAAGATATTAAAGGTGATATGGTTGGGATTGGATTCTCAGGTAGTGTATTTAAATGGGAATTACATACTGAGTCAATTATATTGGGAGTAAAAAGTGAGGCCAAAGGATTAAAATGAGGCTGTAAGTATATTGGAGATGAGGTAGTTGGGTAAGATAAGGAAACATGTTGATTAAGATTATTGAAGGAATAAGAGAATGTAGTCCAATGGTCAACTAAACTAGCGGAAATCATGGCATTATTAGAGGAACTTGGTAGTGACGGAAATTGTTTTCCACAAATTATACACGACGTGATGTGTAAAGTTTCAAATCTTTTGGATAAAGACACTTATAAGCGCTGCATAAGTTTGAATAACCAAGGAAAATGCATGGTTTGGATCACACTTCTAATTTATGATGTGTATATGGTTTAAGCCATAGGTAACCGATTAAGGAGATATATTGTCATTTGAAAAGCGTGTGTGATCACAGGCTCAAGGGTAGAGAGGCCTTGTGAAGGAGGGTTAACACTATTTGGACTTGATGATGTCATTTTTTACTATTTACTACTATAGGTGTCAATGTGTAAGTATACACAATAAGTAATATACTGATAAGTATTCAGATGGTCTCTACAGGGATTGATGTTACTGAATTTGCTATAGTAATCTTAATAGTGTATTTTCAATCTAAATTAAAATAAATTAATTAATAAAACTAACTAGATTAAAGATGCAACAAACAAAATGCAATACGGTAAAACCTCAAATCAAATACAAAGGCCAAATCAATGGAAAATGAGTAGTTAAATGTTTAAACTCATTTAATGGTTTGACTTTTTTTTTTTCAATTATAGTAACATTTCTAGTTCTTCACTAATTTTAGATCAAGCATAACCCTATTTAAATAGAGATTAACAACTTGGGAGACCTAATCTAAAACCATATATTATCTTAATTTGTTCCACTAAGTTAGACATTTTTTATACTCCTTCTTAGCTAGTATCCACCAAATAGGTGGTCAGCGAAATAAGGAATTACAATAAGTGAAATCGAGACAATGCTACAGCAAATTCAGAGCAATATAAATATATCAATCAAATAACCATCAAAGTTGTTTAACATTCAGCCACAACGAAGTTTAGTTCATGATTTGCAATCAAACAGTAACAAACATCATTTTAGCCATCCAGTACAATCTCATAGATAAGTAAAATAAGAAACTAAGATAAAGAGTTGAGTTCCGCTTGATTTTGCAATCAGTCCCTTTTTTATTCTCCTTCAATACTCTGTTGTAGCCCTCAAATCTCCCTTATTTTCTTCTTTTCATTTGCTTTGTTTGTTATTTTTCCTTGAATGACGGCTCTCTCTTTTTCTTTTCATATGTGCTCCTTTTTTAATTTGGAATTAGGGCAACCAAAAGCATGTAGCCGCATGTCTTCCATTTTTGGAAACCTTAGATTGCAATCTTTCAATAAACATGCCCGAAATCTCGTCTACAACGGCTACAGCATTGCCGCAGCAACAACTATAACATATTCTTTGTTCTAAACTTGTTTTATTTTCTCTACAGCCAGGTCATTTTGTCTCCTCTGCAAGTTTGTTGCTGCAGCTTTCTATCCATAAAGCTTGAGCTTTTTAGTCTCCTACAATAATGCACATAATCAGAGTACAAAGTCTTCTAAAACACAACTAATTTATTAAAATTAAACTTAAACAATTGCTCATGCAAAATGTAACTAAAAATGTAATAAAAGAAATTATTTACTCTCAAAGTAATATTGGTTTGAGTCTAAAAATGCCATGGTGACTCTCACTTTATAGAGTTATCAGCCATTCAGTAGAGCCTATATGTTGTGGAGTGTAACATGGTGAAATAAGATGTTGGATGCCATGAGCTTTTACTAGTGACTGAGAACAATGATATTCAGTGCCCCCATCAGATTAAATGTTGTGATGTTTGTTTTAAAATAATTTTCAACCATAGGTTTGAATTTAGAAAATATAAAATAAACATCAGAATTTTCAGACTTTGGAAATAACAAAGAGTATTTTGGAAAGTGATCCATAAAGATTATGTAATAAGATAAAAAACACATCCACTGAAGTGATAGGAGAAGGTCCCCATAAATTATAATACAAAAGATCTAATGGACCTTGACACTTTAGAATAGACACCCCAAGTAGGAGCCTATGGCTATTATTACAACGATAAGAATTACAAAAGGAAAATTTGGATGAACTTGGTGAGACTTGAAGACACTTGTGAGACACTAGGTATTGAAGGATAAATGATGTCTTAGTCGATCATGCCAGCTTACAAAAGATGTTTTTACACCAATCATTGCTTGTTTCATTGATGTAGATATTTCTTTCAAGCTAGGCCATCTATAAAAAATGTTCCTTTTCCGCTTGTGTGTGATTGTTGCCCCTGTAGCTAGATCTTTCACAAAAAAAAAATATAGAAGGACAGTTACATTGCATAGAAGCTACACATAAGATATTATATAAGAATAAAGTGGCAGTTGGTGACTAAAGTGATTGAGAGCTAGTATGTGATATATTTGAGTCTTTGTCCTGTCGCCGATAATGATGTCATCAGATCCTTCATAAGGTTGCTGAAGAGAAAGGTTGTTCCTGTCTGAGGTGACATGGTAAAAGACTGTAGGGTCCATTAGCCAACATGAGGATGATCCAACTCTGGAGGTGGTGTAGTTGGCTATTGGCCCACCTTGCATTAATTTCTTTGTGGACCGACATTTCATGAGCTATATGACCACTTTTCTCGTAAAATTGACATATTGTGTTTGTAGTTACTTGCATTGTTTCACTAGCCTAGATTTTTACCATTCTGAGATGAACTGTGGTTAGTGTTGTTATTGTTGTTGTGGTTGACTTGAAAAGTTTATTCCTAATTGTTGTTTCTTTTTCCTTGATAGTTTTTATTCTTGGAGAGGTAAAAATCTGGCTTCCTCTCATTTAAGAAAGGCTTTGTATTCAATTAACCTCTTACGAAGATGTTTAAAGGAGATGATGGCGTCATGAGCCCGAATTGCATCTACAATTTGCTTGAATTCAGGGCCTATGCCATTTAATACATTGAGGATGATGTTGTCTTTTGAAACAAGCTTATCAATTACAGCCAACTCATCAGTTAATCCTTTAATGTTTCGCTGGTATTTGACTACTGGAGTGTTACCACACAAGATGCCTAAAAAGGCCTCATTGATGCCCATGATTCTAGAGCACGATTTGTTAGCGTACAAACTTTCCAAATTGTCCCATGCGGCTTTAGATATTTTGCTAGACAATACAAGAGGTCTCACTTCATTAGATAAAGAGGCAAGTATGGCATTGAGTAAAAGCTTATCTTATTGCATCCACATGCTGCGACTGGCTTTGGTATGGTTTTATCCTTTTCTTCGATTGTTGGTGGTGGGCACTCATTGGCCAAGAAGGTCAAGGCCAAATAGAAGTGAATCGAATTGGGCCAACCATGATGGATAATTAGAAGGAGTGAGTTTTAATGGTGCTTATGCTGGTGTAATGATACTTATAAGGTTTGAAGATGGAAGAGCAGAAGTTCATGTGGTGGACCTTTCGATTGCCATTAAAGAAGTGGAGAAAATGTTTCAAAATTGCTTTGTTGGAACGTTACTGCTCTGATTCCATAATAAGAATGAGCAAGTAATTGTGTAATGGCTTAAATATTATTAATTCAATTGTACAAATTTATACACATCTACAAAGCAAGTAAAAGGAAATAACTGAAATGATCCTAAATTAAAGGAATTAGACACATAATAGATTAATAGCCTTGATAGAGAGTCAACTGATGCTATAATAAAGATGATTGCTCTGAATTGATGATTTGATGGAGGTAGATGAGACTCTTTCTTAGTACATAACAATAGAGGATTACAATATATTGACATACTTAGAGGAGTTGATAGTGAATCGTCTCATGATATGGACAATGTAGAGACGACTGAGATCTCATGCAAGTATATGTTTTAATTATTAGTTATGCTTGAACCATTGTATAACCTATCAAATTTTTGATATGTGTTATACGAGGAACTAAATAGGATTGGGATGACGATGAAGTATAAATTCATAAATCTGTCTATTGTCTACCTTGTGGGTCGAGCAAATACCAACAAATCTCAAATTGAGAGAATAAAAATCATTGTATCCCAATTGGAAGTAATCCAATCTGAACAATTATGCTTTATGTCTTATAATCCTAATTAAGTATTTCACTCAAGTACAAAGTCTTAGGATTTTATTTAATCACATTACTTTTTTTTGGGAAAAAAATGTTTTACTAACATTGCAATTTGATTTGTTGTAGATTTCATTGGGCCCTTATTGTTAATTGACATGAATTCTAATACAATACTATTTGGATCCAAAGAAACAACCAATGCACATGGATTTGATGCTTCTTTTGGATAAGTAAGTGACATTTTATATGTTTCTATATTTTTATTTTTTGCCTTTAAAGGTATGTATTGACATTTTCTACTATGGATATTCATACATTCTATAGTGCCACGGTAAGATTTAATGCTAAAAAATCAAGAAAAAAAAGTTAAAGTTAATTTAGAAAGTAATGAATTATTATTTATCATGCACATATGTGTCCAAATGTAAATATTCTTTGCACTATCAGTTGATTAATTTATAGGCACCCAAACAACTAGGCAATGTTGAATGCGAGTTTATATCATTGCTAATAACAATGTGCTAACAAAAGATGTAATTGTGCATTTTTTATGATGCAGTTGTACATGTTTATAATAGGTAATTCATTTCAATTTGTTTATAGTTCTTTAGAAAGAAAACTTAAAACAAAGAAGTGATTGATGAAATCCATAAGGAGCGGGCATCCTTTGCTTAATAAAAGTAGTGATTATTTTCGAGTATGTGATGTAATTGTGGGCTGAAAGTTGAGTTTTTGTATTACAAATATATAAAAGAGAATATTAGGTATCAAATAATCACCTTAGTTTGGATAAGTAACTATTCCCTCCTTTTCATTTTTCTCTAAGTATGTTTGTATTCATTAGAATGTTACAATTTATAGGCAATATAATGATGACCTTGTTGTTAGTTGATATTTTTAAATATTTCTAAGCGTTCAGAGTGCTTAGGATTTTTAAGGTTTTTATTAATATATTTTTGTTGGCTAATGTTTGTGTACATTTTTTTGTTGTATGATGCTGTGTGTATATATATATATATATATATATATATATATATATATATATATTTGACTATTTGTAAGTATATGTATATAAAATTTGGTTCATTTGAAGATTGATGTACATTTATATATTTGTAACCAAGCAACAATTCAAAATTCCATTATGTTGATGCATTTTCTTTTATTTCCGTGCATACAGATTCAACTTGTTGATGTTTATTGGCTATATATGCTAATGATGATCAACATATATTGTTAGTTAACATACATTGATGTTTCTTTTTGGAACTAATTTAAATATTTTAAGTTATATTTGTTAGTTAATTGATCAATGGATAGGTTTATGGCCTAGATTAAATATCTCTTCTACTCTATATTTTGGAATTCTACACACACACACATACACACGCGCGTGGACACACCAAACACACGCGCACACGCACCCACATGTACATACACACGTATGCACGTACACACACACGTGCACACACACGTACAGGCATGTACACACGTGCACACGCGCACAAACACACACACACGCGTGTATATATATCTATATATGTGTATACACATACACATGCACAGACGCACACGACGCACGCGCACGCATGCATACACACGTGTATATATATCTATATATGTGTGTGTGCATATATGCATGCATATATATATGTGTGTGTGTGTGTGTATATATATATGTTTGATCATAATTTATAAACATTTACTATGTGATTTACTAAACCAATTTGTATTTTTGAAAAATTACAATGGATTTATTTCAAAATTTTATTATTTAGCAATTATAAAAAAACGATAATTAAAATTGAGAAAATATAAAAATTCATTATAAAAAAGGATGGTATGAAACATCTATCATCCACTTGTGACAGAAAATGACTGACACTTTGCTTAATGTTAATAGTCATGTCATACGCCATGTTTGCAAATTATTTTTACATGTACAAACATGTCAAATTCAATATCAGATATATTAAAAAAATTATAATTGATATGTTAGCCAATTGTGGGACCAGATGTGCTCACTCAACAGTAAAATAGGATGTCACCTTAACAAAATATTTAACACATAAGCTGCCACCTATAAGTTATGTGTACAATGAGATGAAAGAATATTTTTAACACAGTTTCTTGACAATTATTTTCTGTCACAAATAAATATTCGGCTATGACATTCTTACAATGGCTTTTGTGCCAAAAAATATTTTTGTCGATAACATGATTTGTGACAGAATAATTCTATCAGAAGTGGCCAAATTTATAGTGGTGTGAATTAATATGAAACAAGGACAAATACACTAAGGGGTTATTTGTTTTTATGTCTGAAATCTTAATTTGGTTTAATTTAGGATATTTTGATATTTTGGCTTATTTGTTTTTGTATTTGAAATCTTATTGCAAGATATTTTATTTAAATAAAAAAATAAAACTTTGCAACTTTTATCTGAATGATAAAATATCTGAATGAAAAATTAATTTCTTTCCTCACAAATACCCTCATTAAATGAATTTATTTTCTACCTAGATATTAGATGTCAAATTAACTTAATATGCATTCAGTTTGAATTCCTTTTGTTATTACATAAAAATTTTTTATGTATAAATATTATGTTAAATTGTAAAAACAAATTGTAAAAAATAATGCTACCAAAATTATTTTTTTATAAACTATTTATCAAATGCTTACCTTAAAAATATTTATGACTACATAAAAACTATTGTAATAGAAATAATGTAAATATATATCTACTTAAATTTCATGCATAACACTTTCGAGGCCATAAATATAAAATATTAAATTAAAGATGTTTTGAGTTTATAAAAATAAACAATTTACTACTCGCACTCAGGCATGAGAAAATAAATAAATTATTTTAACATATACATTAAGACTCAGTTAGACTTCAGTAACATTTAGACCTATTCAGATTTTAAATAAAGAAATAAACACTATTTTAATAAGGTATGGTAATATAATTAAGGATGAATAATTTGTTCATTGTGTTTCGAGCGCGGTAGGCCGCGCCCGTTCGCGGCGAAGGCAATGACCCTCCGCGCGCCAGGCAGCCCACTGCACCGCGCGTACGGGGGCCGAAACGGGCGCGAGGAAGTTTCGGATTGGAGCGAAACTTTCCCAGGGGGGTGGTGGGGGCCCAAGCACTGTCTGAGGCCGACGAAACGGGCAGGAAAATGGCGGGTGGGCAGGGGGCCCCGAGCATGGGCCAAAAATGGCCCAAAACCGCGTGTTATAGCACACGGATTTTGGGCGCTTTGCGGCGGCGGCGTCTTCGGTCGGGTTCGGGGCTTCGTCCCGACTCTGTAGGCATGCGAAGAGAGCTGAATTCGTGGGAGAAAACGGAATTCGATTCCGAGTTGGGAGCGCGGCAGGCAGCGCCCGTTCGCGGGGAAGGCAATGCCGCTCGGTACGCCAGGTAGCCCACTGCACCGCGCGTGCGGGGGTCGAAACTGGTGCGAGGAAGTTTCGGATTGGGGCGAAACTTTTCCGGGGGTGTGGTGGGGGCCCAAGCACTGTCCGGGGCCGAAGAAACAGGCGGGAAAATGGCGGGAGGGCAGGGGGCCCCGAGCATGGGCCAAAAACGGCCCAAAACCGTGTGCTATAGCACACGGATTTTGGGCGCTTTGCGGCGGCGGCGTCTTCGGTCGGGTTCGGGGCTTCGTCCCGACCCTGTAGGCGTGCGAAGAGAGCTGAATTCGTGGGAGAAAACGGAATTGGATTCCGAGTTGGGAGCGCGGCAGGCCGCGCCCGTTCGCGGGGAAGGCAATGCCGCTCGGCGCGCCAGGCAGCCCACTGCACCGCGCGTGCGGGGGCCGAAACGGGTGCGAGGAAGTTTCGGATTGGGGCGAAACTTTTCCGGGGGCGTGGTGGGGGCCCAAGCACTGTCCGGGGCCGAAGAAACGGGCGGGAAAATGGCAGGAGGGCAGGGGGCCCCGAGCATGGGCCAAAAACGGCCCAAAACCGTGTGCTATAGCACATGGATTTTGGGCGCTTTGCGGCGGCGGCGTCTTCGGTTGGGTTTGGGGCTTCGTCCCGACTATGTAGGCGTGCGAAGGGAGCTGAATTTGTGGGAGAAAACGGAATTGGATTCCGAGTTGGGAGCGCGGTAGGCCGCGCCCGTTCGCGGGGAAGGCAATGCCGCTCGGTACGCCAGGCAGCCCACTGCACCGCGCGTGCGGGGGCCGAAACTGGTGCGAGGAAGTTTCGGATTGGGCGAAACTTTTCCGGGGGTGTGGTGGGGGCCCAAGCACTGTCCGGGGCCAAAGAAACAGGCGGGAAAATGGCGGGAGGGCAGGGGGCCCCGAGCATGGGCCAAAAACGGCCCAAAACCGCGTGCTATAGCACGCGGATTTTGGGCGCTTTGCGGCGGCGGCGTCTTCGGTCGGGTTTGGGTCTTCGTCCTGACTCTATAGGCGCCCGAAGAGAGCTGAATTCGTGGGAGAAAACGGAATTGGATTCTGAGTTGGGAGCGCGGCAGGCCGGGCCCGTTCGGGGAAAGGCAATGCCGGTCGGCGCGCCAGGCATCCCACTGCACCGCTCGTGCGGGGGTCGAAACGGGTGCGAGGAAGTTTTGGATTGGGGTGAAGCTTTTCCGGGGGCGTGGTGGGGGCCCAAGCACTGTCCAGGGCCGAAGAAACGGGCGGGATGGCAGGGGGCCCCGAGCATGGGCCAAAAACGGCCCAAAACCGTGTGCTATAGCACACGGATTTTGGGCGCTTTGCGGCGGCGGGGTCTTCGGTCGGGTTCGGGGCTTCGTCCCGACTCTGTAGGCGTACGAAGAGAGCTGAATTCGTGGGAGAAAACGGAATTGGATTCCAAGTTGGGAGCGCGGCAGGCCGCGCCCGTTCGCGGGGAAGGCAATGCCGCTTGGCGCGCCAGGCAGCCCACTGCACCGCGCGTGCGGTGGCCGAAACGGGTGCGAGGAAGTTTCGGATTGGGGCGAAACTTTTCCGGGGGCGTGGTGGGGGCCCATGCACTGTCTGGGACAGAAGAAACGGGAGAGAAAATGGCGGGAGGGCAGGCGGCCCCGAGCATGGGCCAAAAGCGGCCCAAAACCGTGTGCTATAGCACACGAATTATGGGTGCATTGCGGCGGCGGCGTCTTCGGTCGGGTTTGGGGCTTCGTCCCGCCTCAGTAGGCATGCCAAGAGAGCTGAATTCGTGGGAGAAAACGGAATTGGATTCTGGGTTGGGAGCGCGGCAGGCCGCGCCCGTTCGCGGGGAAAGCAATGCCGCTCGGCGCACCATGCAGCCCACTGCACCACGCGTGCTGGCGCCAAAACGGGTGTGAGGAAGTTTTGGATTGGGACAAAACTTTTCCGGGGGTGTGGTGGGGGCCCAAGTACAGTCCGGGGCCGAAGAAACGGGCGGGAGGGCAGGGCGCCCCGTGCATGGGCCTAAAACGTCCCAAAACCGCGTGCTATAGCCCACGGATTTTGGGCGCTTTGCGGCGGCGGCGTCTTCGGTCGGGTTCGGGGCTTCGTCCCGACTCTGTAGGCATACGAAGAGAGCTTAATTCTTGGGAGAAAACGAAATTGGATTCCCAGTTGGGAGCGCGGCAGGCCGCGCCCGTTCGCGGGGAAAGCAATGCCGCTCGGCTCACCATGCAGCCCAGTGCACCGCGCGTGCGGTGGCCGAAACGAGTGCGAAGAAGTTTCGGATTAGGACGAAACTTTTCCGGGGGCGTGGTGGGGGCCCAAGCACTGTCCGGGGCCGAAGAAACGGCCGGGAAAATGGCGGGAGGGCAGGGGGCCCCAAGCATTGGCCAAAAAACGGCCCAAAACCATGTGCTATAGCACACGGATTTTGGGCGCTTTGCGGCGCCGGCGTCTTCGGTCGGGTTCGGGGCTTTGTCCCGACTCTGTAGGCGTTCGAAGAGAGCTGAATTCGTGGGAGAAAACGGAATTGGATTCCGAATTAGGAGCGCGGCAGGCCGCGCCCGTTCGCAGGGAAGGCAGTGCCACTCGGCGCGCCTGGTAGTCCACTGCACCGCGCGTGCAGGGTCCGAAACGGGTACGAGGAAGTTTTGGATTGGGGCGAAGCTTTTCCGGGTGCGTGGTGGGGGCCCAAGCACTTTCCGGGGCCGAAGAAACGGCCGGGAAAATGGCGGGAGGGCAGGGGGCCCCGAGCATGGGCCAAAAGCGTCCCAAAACCGTGTGCTATAGCACACGGATTTTGGGCGCTTTGCGGCGGCGGCGTCTTCGGCCGGGTGCGGGGCTTCCTCCCGACTCTGTAGGCGTGCGAAGAGAGCTGAAGTCGTGGCAGAAAACGGAATTGGATTCCGAGTTGGGAGCGCGGCAGGCCGCCCCTGTTCGCGGGGAAGGCAATGTCGCTCGGCGCGCCAGGCAGCACACTGCACCGCGCGTGCGGGGGCCGAAACGAGTGTGAGGAAGTTTCAGATTAGGGCGAAACTTTTCCGGGGGCGTGGTGGGGGCCCAAGCAGTGTCCGGGGCCGAAGAAACGTGCGGGAAAATGGCAGGAGGACAGGGGGCCCCGGGCATGGGCCAAAAGCGGCCAAAAACAGTGTGCTATACCACACGGATTTTGGGTGCTTTGCGGCGGCGGCGTCTTCGGTCGGGTTCGGGTCTTCGTCCCGACTCTGTAGGCGTACGAAGAGGGCTGAATTCGTGGGAGAAAACGGAATTGGATTCCAAGTTGGGAGCGCGGAAGGCCGCGCCCGTTCGCGGGGAAGGCAATACCGCTTGGCGCGCCAGGCAACCCACTGCACCGCGCGTGCAGGGGCCGAAACGGGTGCGAAGAAGTTTTGGATTGGGGCGAAATTTTTCCGGGGGCGTGGTGGGGGCCCAAGCACTATCCGGGGCCGAAGAAACGGGAGAGAAAATGGCGGGAGGGCAGGGGGCCCCGAGCATGGGCCAAAAGCGGCCCAAAACCGTGTGCTATAGCACACGGATTATGGGCGCTTTGCGGCGGCGGCGTCTTAGGTCGGGTTCGGGGCTTCGTCCCGACTGTGTAGGCGTATGAAGAGAGATTAATTCGTGGGAGAAACCGGAATTGGATTCCGAGTTGGGAGCGCGGCAGGCCGCGCCCGTTCGCGGGGAAGGCAACGCCGCTCGGCGCACCATGCAGCCAATTGCGCCGCGCGCACGGGGAACGAAACGGGTGCGAGGAAGTTTCGGATTGGGGCGAAACTTTTCCGGGGGCGTGGTGGGGGCCCAAGCACTGTCCGGGGCCGAAGAAACGGGCGGGAGGGCCCCGAGCATGGGCCAAAAACGGCCCAAAACCGTGTGCTATAGCACACGGATTTTGGGCGCTTTGCGGCGGCGGCGTCTTCGGTCGGGTTCGGGGCTTCGTCCCGACTCTGTGGGCGTGCGAAGAGAGCTGAATTCGTGGGAGAAAACGGAATTGGATTCCGAGTTGGGAGCGCGGCAGGCCGCGCCCGTTCGCGGGGAAGGCAATGCCGCTCGGCGCGCCAGGCAGCCCACTGCAGCGCGCGTGCGGGGGCCGAAACGGGTGCGAGGAAGTTTCGGATTGGGGCGAAACTTTTCCGGGGGCGTGGTGGGGGCCCAAGCACTGTCCGGGGCCGAAGAAACGGGCGGGAAAATGGCGGGAGGGCAGGGGGCCCCGAGCATGGGCCAAAAACGGCCCAAAACCGTGTGCTATAGCACACGGATTTTGGGCGCTTTGCGGCAGCGGCGTCTTCGGTCGGGTACGGGGCTTCGTCCCGCCTCACCAGGCGTGGAAAGAGAGCTGAATTCGTGGGAGAAAACGGAATTGGATTCCGAGTTGGGAGCGCGGCAGGCCGCGCCCGTTCGCGGGGAAAGCAATGCCGCTCGGCGCACCAGGCAGCCCACCGCACCGCGCGTGCGGTGGCCGAAACGAGTGCGAGGAAGTTTCGGATTGGGCCGAAACTTTTCCGGGGGCGTGGTGGGGGCCCAAGCACTGTCCGGGGCCGAAGAAACGGCCTGGAAAATGGCGGGAGGGCAGGGGGCCCCGAGCATGGGCCAAAAACGGCCCAAAACCGTGTGCTATAGCACACGGATTTTGGGCGCTTTGCGGCGTCATCGTCGTCGGTGGGGTGTGGGGCTTCCTCCCGACTCTGTAGGCGTCCGAAGAGAGCTGAATTCGTGGCAGAAAACGGAATTGGATTCCGAGTTGGGAGCGTGGCAGGCCGCGCTTGTTCGTGGGGAAGGCAATGTCGCTCGGCGCGCCAGGCAGCACACCGCACTGCGCGTGCGGGGGCCGAAACGAGTGCGAGGAAGTTTCAGATTGGGGCGAAACTTTTCCGGGGGCGTGGTGGGGGCCCAAGCACTGTCCGGGGCCGAAGAAACGGGCGGGAAAATGGCGGGAGGGCAGGGGGCCCCGAGCATGGGCTAAAAACGGCCCAAAACCGTGTGCTATAGCACACGGATTATGGGCGCTTTGTGGCGGCGGAGTCTTCGGTCGGGTTCGCCCCGACTCTGTAGGCGTGCGAAGAGAGCTAAATTCGTGGGAGAAAACGGAATTGGATTCCTAGTTGGAAGCGCGGCAGGCCGCGCTCGTTCGCGGGGAATGGAATGCCGTACGGCGCGCCAAGCAGCCCACTGCACTGCGTGTACGGGGGCCGAAACGGGTGCGAGGAAGATTCGGATTGGGCGAAACTTTTCCGGGGGCGTGGAGGGGGTCCAAGCACTGTCCGGGGCCGAAGAAACGGGGGAAAATGGCGGGAGGGCGGGGGGCCCCGAGCATGGGCCAAAAGCGGCCCAAAACCGTGTGCTATAGCACACGGATATTGGGCGCTTTGCGTCGGCGGCATCTTCGGTCGGGTTCAGGGCTTCGCCCCGACTCTGTAGGTGTGCGAAGAGAGCTGAATTCGTGGGAGAAAATGGAATTGGGTTCCGAGTTGGAAGCACGGCAGGCAGCGCCCGTTCGCGGTGAAGGCAATGCCGCTCGGCGCCCCAGGCAGCCCACTGCACCTCGCGTGCGGGGGCCGAAACGGGAGCGAGGAATTTTCGGTTTGGGGCGAAACTTCTACGGGGGCGTGGTGGGGGCCCAAACACTGTCCGAGGGCCAGAAGAACGGCGGGAAAATAGGCGGGAGGGGCAGGGGCCCCGAGCATGGGTCAAAAACGGCCCAAAACTGTGTGTTATAGCACACGGAATGTTTGGCACTTTACGGCGGCGGCGT